>JANJGN010001459.1:0-137909 GCA_026770705.1 Isurus oxyrinchus
TCTCTATCAGGGAGATACCTGTACACTGACTGGTGTCTCTCAGTCCCTCTCTCTCAGGGAGATATCTGTACACTGACTGGTGTCTCTCAGTCCCTCTCTCTCTCAGGGAGATATCTGTACACTGACTGGTGTCTCTCAGTCTCTCTCTCTCTCAGGGAGATATCTGTACACTGACTGGTGTCTCTCAGTCCCTCTCTCTCTCTCAGGGAGATATCTGTACACTGACTGGTGTCTCTCAGTCCCTCTCTCTCAGGGAGATATCTGTACACTGACTGGTGTCTCTCAGTCCCTCTCTCTCAGGGAGATATCTGTACACTGACTGGTGTCTCTCAGTCCCTCTCTCTCTCTCAGGCAGATATCTGTACACTGACTGGTGTCTCTCAGTCCCTCTCTCTCTCTCAGGGAGATATCTGTACACTGACTGGTGTGTCTCAGTCCCTCTCTCTCAGGGAGATATCTGTACACTGACTGGTGTCTCTCAGTCCCTCTCTCAGGGAGATATCTGTACACTGACTGGTGTCTCTCAGTCCCTCTCTCTCAGGGAGATATCTGTACACTGACTGGTGTCTCTCATTCCCTCTCTCTCAGGGAGATATCTGTACACTGACTGGTGTCTCTCAGTCCCCTCTCTCTCAGGGAGATATCTGTACACTGACTGGTGTCTCTCAGTCCCTCTCTCTCTCTCAGGGAGATATCTGTACACTGACTGGTGTCTCTCAGTCACTCTCTCTCAGGGAGATATCTGTACACTGACTGGTGTCTCTCAGTCACTCTCTCTCAGGGAGATATCTGTACACTGACTGGTGTCTCTCAGTCCCTCTCTCTCTCTATCAGGGAGATATCTGTACACTGACTGGTGTCTCTCAGTCACTCTCTCTCAGGGAGATATCTGTACACTGACTGGTGTCTCTCAGTCCCTCTCTCTCTCTCAGGGAGATATCTGTACACTGACTGGTGTCTCTCAGTCCCTCTCTCTCAGGGAGATATCTGTACACTGACTGGTGTCTCTCAGTCCCTCTCTCTCTCTCAGGGAGATATCTGTACACTGACTGGTGTCTCTCAGTCCCTCTCTCTCAGGGAGATATCTGTACACTGACTGGTGTCTCTCAGTCACTCTCTCTCAGGGAGATATCTGTACACTGACTGGTGTCTCTCAGTCCCTCTCTCTAAGGGAGATATCTGTACACTGACTGGTGTGTCTCAGTCCCTCTCTCTCAGGGAGATATCTGTACACTGACTGGTGTCTCTCAGTCTCTCTCTCTCTCAGGGAGATATCTGTACACTGACTGGTGTCTCTCAGTCCCTCTCTCTCAGGGAGATATCTGTACACTGACTGGTGTCTCTCAGTCTCTCTCTCAGGGAGATATCTGTACACTGACTGGTGTCTCTCAGTCACTCTCTCAGGGAGATATCTGTACACTGAATGGTGTCTCTCAGTCCCTCTCTCTCTCACTCAGGGAGATATCTATACACTGACTGGTGTCTCTCAGTCCCTCTCTCTCAGGGAGATATCTGTACACTGACTGGTGTCTCTCAGTCCCCTCTCTCTCAGGGAGATATCTGTACACTGACTGGTGTCTCTCAGTCCCTCTCTCTCAGGGAGATATCTGTACACTGACTGGTGTCTCTCAGTCCCTCTCTCACAGGGAGATATCTGCACACTGACTGGTGTCTCTCAGTCCCTCTCTCTCTCAGGGAGATATCTGTACACTGACTGGTGTCTCTCAGTCCCTCTCTCTCTCAGGGAGATATCTGTACACTGACTGGTGTCTCTCAGTCCCTCTCTCTCAGGGAGATATCTGTACACTGACTGGTGTCTCTCAGTCCCCTCTCTCTCAGGGAGATATCTGTACACTGACTGGTGTCTCTCAGTCCCTCTGTCTCAGGGAGATACCTGTACACTGACTGGTGTCTCTCAGTCCCTCTCTCTCAGGGAGATATCTGTACACTGACTGGTGTCTCTCAGTCCCTCTCTCTCTCTCTCAGGGAGATATCTATACACTGACTGGTGTCTCTCAGTCCCTCTCTCTCAGGGAGATATCTGTACACTGACTGGTGTCTCTCAGTCCCCTCTCTCAGGGAGATATCTGTACACTGACTGGTGTCTCTCAGTCCCTCTCTCTCAGGGAGATATCTGTACACTGACTGGTGTCTCTTAGTCCCTCTCTCTCAGGGAGATATCTGTACACTGACTGGTGTCTCTCAGTCCCTCTCTCTCAGGGAGATATCTGTACACTGACTGGTGTCTCTCAGTCCCTCTCTCTCAGGGAGATATCTGTACACTGACTGGTGTCTCTCAGTCCCTCTCTCTCTCTCAGGGAGATATCTGTACACTGACTGGTGTCTCTCAGTCCCTCTCTCTCAGGGAGATATCTGTACACTGACTGGTGTCTCTCAGTCCCTCTCTCTCAGGGAGATATCTGTACACTGACTGGTGTCTCTCATTCCCTCTCTCTCAGGAAGATATCTGTACACTGACTGGTGTCTCTCATTCCCTCTCTCTCAGGGAGATATCTGTACACTGACTGGTGTATCTCAGTCCCTCTCTCTCAGGGAGATATCTGAACACTGACTGGTGTCTCTCAGTCCCTCTCTCTCAGGGAGATATCTGTACACTGACTGGTGTCTCTCAGTCCCTCTCTCTCAGGGAGATATCTGAACACTGACTGGTGTCTCTCAGTCCCTCTCTCTCAGGGAGATATCTGTACACTGACTGGTGTCTCTCATTCCCTCTCTCTCAGGGAGATATCTGTACACTGACTGGTGTCTCTCAGTCCCCTCTCTCTCAGGGAGATATTTGTACACTGACTGGTGTCTCTCAGTCCCCTCTCTCTCAGGGAGATATCTGTACACTGACTGGTGTCTCTCAGTCCCTCTCTCTCAGGGAGATATCTGTACACTGACTGGTGTCTCTCAGTCCCTCTCTCTCAGGGAGATATCTGTACACTGACTGGTGTCTCTCAGTCCCTCTCTCTCAGGAAGATATCTGTACACTGACTGGTGTCTCTCAGTCCCTCTCTCTCAGGGAGATATCTGAACACTGACTGGTGTCTCTCAGTCCCTCTCTCTCAGGGAGATATCTGTACACTGACTGGTGTCTCTCATTCCCTCTCTCTCAGGGAGATATCTGTACACTGACTGGTGTCTCTCAGTCCCCTCTCTCTCAGGGAGATATTTGTACACTGACTGGTGTCTCTCAGTCCCCTCTCTCTCAGGGAGATATCTGTACACTGACTGGTGTCTCTCAGTCCCTCTCTCTCAGGGAGATATCTGTACACTGACTGGTGTCTCTCAGTCCCTCTCTCTCAGGGAGATATCTGTACACTGACTGGTGTCTCTCAGTCCCTCTCTCTCAGGAAGATATCTGTACACTGACTGGTGTCTCTCAGTCCCTCTCTCTCAGGGAGATATCTGTACACTGACTGGTGTCTCTCAGTCCCTCTCTCTCAGGGAGATATCTGTACACTGACTGGTGTCTCTCAGTCTCTCTCTCTCTCTCAGGGAGATATCTGTACACTGACTGGTGTCTCTCAGTCCCTCTCTCTCAGGGAGATATCTGTACACTGACTGGTGTCTCTCAGTCCCTCTCTCTCAGGGAGATATCTGTACACTGACTGGTGTCTCTCAGTCCCTCTCTCTCAGGGAGATATCTGTACACTCAGCGGAGTCTCTCAGTCTCTCTCTCTCTCTCTCAGGGAGATATCTGTACACTGACTGGTGTCTCTCAGTCTCTCTCTCTCTCTCAGGGAGATATCTGTACACTGACTGGTGTCTCTCAGTCCCTCTCTCTCAGGGAGATATCTGTACACTGACTGGTGTCTCTCAGTCCCCTCTCTCTCAGGGAGATATCTGTACACTGACTGGTGTCTCTCAGTCTCTCTCTCTCTCTCAGGGAGATATCTGTACACTGACTGGTGTCTCTCAGTCTCTCTCTCTCTCTCAGGGAGATATCTGTACACTGACTGGTGTCTCTCTCTCTCTCTCAGGGAGATATCTGTACACTGACTGGTGTCTCTCAGTCCCTCTCTCTCAGGGAGATATCTGTACACTGACTGGTGTCTCTCAGTACCTCTCTCTCAGGGAGATATCTGTACACTGACTGGTGTCTCTCAGTCCCTCTCTCTTTCTCAGGGAGATATCTGTACACTGACTGGTGTCTCTCAGTCCCTCTCTCTCAGGGAGATATCCGTACACTGACTGGTGTCTCTCAGTCCCTCTCTCTCAGGGAGATATCTGTACACTGACTGGTGTCTCTCAGTCCCTCTCTCTCAGGGAGATATCCGTACACTGACTGGTGTCTCTCAGTCCCTCTCTCTCAGGGAGATATCTGTACACTGACTGGTGTCTCTAAGTCCCTCTCTCTGGGAGATATCTGTACACTGACTGGTGTCTCTCAGTCCCTCTCTCTCAGGGAGATATCCGTACACTGACTGGTGTCTCTCAGTCCCTCTCTCTCAGGGCGATATCTGTACACTGACTGGTGTCTCTCAGTCCCTCTCTCTCAGGGAGATATCTGTACACTGACTGGTGTCTCTCAGTCCCCTCTCTCTCTCTCAGGGAGATATCTGTACACTGACTGGTGTCTCTCAGTCCCTCTCTCTCTCAGGGAGATATCTGTACACTGACTGGTGTCTCTCAGTCCCTCTCTCTCTCTGGGAGATATCTGTACACTGAATGGTGTCTCTCAGTCCCTCTCTCTCAGGGAGATATCTGTACACTGACTGGTGTCTCTCAGTCCCTCTCTCTCTCTCAGGGAGAGATCTGAACACTGACTGGTGTCTCTCAGTCCCTCTCTCTCAGGGAGATATCTGTACACTGACTGGTGTCTCTCATTCCCTCCCTCTCTCAGGGAGATATCTGTACACTGACTGGTGTCTCTCAGTCCCTCTCTCTCTCTCAGGGAGATATCTGTACAGTGACTGGTGTCTCTCAGTCCCTCTCTCTCAGGGAGATATCTGTACACTGACTGGTGTCTCTCAGTCCCTCTCTCTCTCAGGGAGATATCTGTACACTGACTGGTGTCTCTCAGTCTGTCTCTCTCTCAGGGAGATATCTGTACACTGACTGGTGTCTCTCAGTCTCTCTCTCTCAGGGAGATATCTGTACACTGACTGGTGTCTCTCAGTCCCTCTCTCTCTCTCAGGGAGATATCTGTACACTGACTGGTGTCTCTCAGTCCCTCTCTCTCAGGGAGATATCTGTACACTGACTGGTGTCTCTCAGTCTCTCTCTCTCTCAGGGAGATATCTGTACACTGACTGGTGTCTCTCGGTCCCTCTCTCTCAGGGAGATATCTGTACACTGACTGGTGTCTCTCAGTCCCTCTCTCTCATGGAGATATCTGTACACTGACTGGTGTCTCTCAGTCCCTCTCTCTCAGGGAGATATCTGTACACTGACTGGTGTCTCTCAGTCCCTCTCTCTCAGGGAGATATCTGTACACTGACTGGTGTCTCTCAGTCCCTCTCTCTCAGGAAGATATCTGTACACTGACTGGTGTCTCTCAGTCCCTCTCTCTCTCTCAGGGAGATATCTGTACACTGACTGGTGTCTCTCAGTCCCTCTCTCTCAGGGAGATATCTGTACACTGACTGGTGTCTCTCAGTCCCTCTCTCTCAGGAAGATATCTGTACACTGACTGGTGTCTCTCAGTCCCTCTCTATCAGGGAGATATCTGTACACTGACTAGTGTCTCTCAGTCCCTCTCTCTCAGGGAGATATCTGTACACTGACTGGTGTCTCTCATTCCCCTCTCTCTCAGGGAGATATCTGTACACTGACTGGTGTCTCTCAGTCCCTCTCTCTCAGGGAGATATCTGAACACTGACTGGTATCTCTCAGTCCCTCTCTCTCAGGGAGATATCTGTACACTGACTGGTGTCTCTCAGTCCCTCTCTCTCTCTCAGGGAGATATCTGTACACTGACTGGTGTCTCTCAGTCCCTCTCTCTCAGGGAGATATCTGTACACTGACTGGTGTCTCTCAATCCCTCTCTCTCTCAGGGAGATATCTGTACACTGACTGGTGTCTCTCAGTCTCTCTCTCTCTCAGGGAGATATCTGTACACTGACTGGTGTCTCTCAGTCCCTCTCTCTCTCTCAGGGAGATATCTGTACACTGACTGGTGTCTCTCAGTCCCTCTCTCTCAGGGAGATATCTGTACACTGACTGGTGTCTCTCAGTCTCTCTCTCTCAGGGAGATATCTGTACACTGACTGGTGTCTCTCGGTCCCTCTCTCTCAGGGAGATATCTGTACACTGACTGGTGTCTCTCAGTCCCTCTCTCTCAGGGAGATATCTGTACACTGACTGGTGTCTCTCAGTCCTTCTCTCTCAGGGAGATATCTGTACACTGACTGGTGTCTCTCAGTCCCTCTCTCTCTCAGGGAGATATCTGTACACTGACTGGTGTCTCTCAGTCCCTCTCGCTCAGGGAGATATCTGTACACTGACTGGTGTCTCTCAGTCCCTCTCTCTCAGGGAGATATCTGTACACTGACTGGAGTCTCTCAGTCCCTCGCTCTCTCTCAGGGAGATATCTGTACACTGACTGGTGTCTCTCAGTCCCTCTCTCTCAGGGAGATATATGTACAATGACTGGTGTCTCTCAGTCCCTCTCTCTCTCTCAGGGAGATATCTGTACACTGACTGGTGTCTCTCAGTCACTCTCTCTCTCTCAGGGAGAGATCTATACACTGACTGGTGTCTCTCAGTCCCTCTCTCTCTCTCAGGGAGATATCTGTACACTGACTGGTGTCTCTCAGTCCCTCTCTCTCTGGGAGATATCTGTACACTGACTGGTGTCTCTCAGTCCCCTCTCTCTCAGGGAGATATCTGCACACTGACTGGTGTCTCTCAGTCCCTCTCTCTCTCAGGGAGATATCTGTACACTGACTGGTGTCTCTCAGTCCCTCTCTCTCTGGGAGATATCTGTACACTGACTGGTGTCTCTCAGTCCCCTCTCTCTCAGTGAGATATCTGTACACTGACTGGTGTGTCTCAGTCCCTCTCTCTCAGGGAGATATCTGTACACTGACTGGTGTCTCTCAGTCCCTCTCTCTCTCAGGGAGATATCTGTACACTGACTGGAGTCTCTCAGTCTCTCTCTCTCTCAGGGAGATATCTGTACACTGACTGGTGTCTCTCAGTCCCTCTCTCTCTCTCAGGGAGATATCTGTACACTGACTGGTGTCTCTCAGTCCCTCTCTCTCAGGGAGATATCTGTACACTGACTGGTGTCTCTCGGTCCCTCTCTCTCAGGGAGATATCTGTACACTGACTGGTGTCTCTCAGTCCCTCTCTCTCATGGAGATATCTGTACACTGACTGGTGTCTCTCAGTCCATCTCTCTCAGGGAGATATCTGTAACACTGACTGGTGTCTCTCAGTCCTTCTCTCTCAGGGAGATATCTGTACACTGACTGGTGTCTCTCAGTCCCTCTCTCTCAGGGAGATATCTGTACACTGACTGGTGTCTCTCAGTCCCTCTCTCTCAGGGAGATATCTGTACACTGACTGGTGTCTCTCATTCCCCTCTCTCTCAGGGAGATATCTGTACACTGACTGGTGTCTCTCAGTCCCTCTCTCTCTCTCAGGGAGATATCTGTACACTGACTGGTGTCTCTCAGTCCCTCTCTCTCAGGGAGATATCTGTACACTGACTGGTGTCTCTCAGTCCCTCGCTCTCTCTCAGGGAGATATCTGTACACTGACTGGTGTCTCTCAGTCCCTCTCTCTCAGGGAGATATCTGTACACTGACTGGTGTCTCTCAGTCCCTCTCTCTCAGGGAGATATCTGTACTCTGACTGGTGTCTCTCAGTCCCTCTCTCTCTCTCAGGGAGATATCTGTACACTGACTGGTGTCTCTCAGTCCCTCTCTCTCTCTCAGGGAGATATCTGTACACTGACTGGTGTCTCTCTCTCTCTCTCAGGGAGATATCTGTACACTGACTGGTGTCTCTCAGTCCCTCTCTCTCAGGGAGATATCTGTACACTGACTGGTGTCTCTCAGTCCCTCTCTCTCAGGGAGATATCTGTACTCTGACTGGTGTCTCTCAGTCCCTCTCTCTCTCTCAGGGAGATATCTGTACACTGACTGGTGTCTCTCAGTCCCTCTCTTTCAGGGAGATATCTGTACACTGACTGGTGTCTCTCAATCCCTCTCTCTCAAGGAGATATCTGTACACTAACTGGTGTCTCTCAGTCCCTCTCTCTCTCTCAGGGTGATATCTGTCCACTGACTGGTGTCTCTGAGTCCCTCTCTCTCTCAGGGAGATATCTGCACACTGACGAGTGTCTCTCAATCCCCTCTCTCTCAGGGAGATATCTGTACACTGACTGGTATCTCTCAGTCCCTCTCTCTCAGGGAGATATCTGTACACTGACTGGTGTCTCTCAGTCTCTCTCTCTCAGGGAGATAGCTGTACACTGACTGGTGTCTCTCAGTCCCTCTCTCTCAGTGAGATATCTGTACACTGACTGGTGTGTCTCAGTCCCTCTCTCTCAGGGAGATATCTGTACACTGACTGGTGTCTCTCAGTCCCTCTCTCTCTCAGGGAGATATCTGTACACTGACTGGTGTCTCTCAGTCTCTCTCTCTCTCAGGGAGATATCTGTACACTGACTGGTGTCTCTCAGTCCCTCTCTCTCTCTCAGGGAGATATCTGTACACTGACTGGTGTCTCTCAGTCCCTCTCTCTCAGGGAGATATCTGTACACTGACTGGTGTCTCTCAGTCCCTCTCTCTCATGGAGATATCTGTACACTGACTGGTGTCTCTCAGTCACTCTCTCTCTCTCAGGGAGATATCTGTACACTGACTGGTGTCTCTCAGTCCCTCTCTCTCAGGGAGATATCTGTACACTGACTGGTGTCTCTCAGTCCCTCTCTCTCAGGGAGATATCTGTACACTGACTGGTGTCTCTCAGTCCCTCGCTCTCTCTCAGGGAGATATCTGTACACTGACTGGTGTCTCTCAGTCCCTCTCTCTCAGGGAGATATCTGTACAATGACTGGTGTCTCTCAGTCCCTCTCTCTCTCTCAGGGAGATATCTGTACACTGACTGGTGTCTCTCAGTCCCTCTCTCTCTCTCAGGGAGAGATCTATACACTGACTGGTGTCTCTCAGTCCCTCTCTCTCAGGGAGATATCTGTACACTGACTGGTGTCTCTCAGTCCCTCTCTCTCTGGGAGATATCTGTACACTGACTGGTGTCTCTCAGTCCCCTCTCTCTCAGGGAGATATCTGCACACTGACTGGTGTCTCTCAATCCCTCTCACTCAGGGAGATATCTGTACACTGACTGGTGTCTCTCAATCCCTCTCTCTCAAGGATATATCTGTACACTGACTGGTGTCTCTCAGTCCCTCTCTCTCTCTCAGGGTGACATCTGTCCACTGACTGGTGTCTCTGAATCCCCTCTCTCTCAGGGAGATATCTGTACACTGACGGGTGTCTCTGAGTCCCTCTCTCTCTCAGGGAGATATCTGCACACTGACTAGTGTCTCTCAATCCCCACTCTCTCAGGGAGATATCTGTACACTGACTGGTGTCTCGCAGTCACTCTCTCAGGGAGATATCTGTACACTGACTGGTGTCTCTCAGTCCCTCTCTCTCAGGGAGATATCTGTACACTGACTGGTGTCTCTCAGTCCCTCTCGCTCAGGGAGATATCTGTACACTGACTGGTGTCTCTCAGTCCCTCTCTCTCAGGGAGATATCTGTACACTGACTGGTGTCTCTCAGTCCCTCGCTCTCTCTCAGGGAGATATCTGTACACTGACTGGTGTCTCTCAGTCCCTCTCTCTCAGGGAGATATCTGTACAAGGACTGGTGTCTCTCAGTCCCTCTCTCTCTCTCAGGGAGATATCTGTACACTGACTGGTGTCTCTCAGTCACTCTCTCTCTCTCAGGGAGAGATCTATACACTGACTGGTGTCTCTCAGTCCCTCTCTCTCAGGGATATATCTGTACACTGACAGGTGTCTCTCAGTCCCTCTCTCTCTGGGAGATATCTGTACACTGACTGGTGTCTCTCAGTCCCCTCTCTCTCAGGGAGATATCTGCACACTGACTGGTGTCTCTCAATCCCTCTCACTCAGGGAGATATCTGTACACTGACTGGTGTCTCTCAGTCCCTCTCTCTCTCAGGGAGATATCTGTACACTGACTGGTGTCTCTCAGTCCCTCTCTCTCAGGGAGATATCTGTACACTGACTGGTGTCTCTCAATCCCTCTCTCTCAAGGAGATATCTGTTCACTGACTGGTGTCTCTCAGTCCCTCTCTCTCTCTCAGGATGATATCTGTCCACTGACTGGTGTCTCTGAATCCCCTCTCTCTCAGGGAGATATCTGCACACTGACTAGTCTCTCTCAATCCCCTCTCTCACAGGGAGATATCTGTACACTGACTGGTGTCTCGCAGTCACTCTCTCTCAGTGAGATATCTGTACACTGACTGGTGTGTCTCAGTCCCTCTCTCTCAGGGAGATATCTGTACACTGACTGGTGTCTCTCAGTCCCTCTCTCTCTCAGGGAGATATCTGTACACTGACTGGTGTCTCTCAGTCTCTCTCTCTCTCAGGGAGATATCTGTACACTGACTGGTGTCTCTCAGTCCCTCTCTCTCTCTCAGGGAGATATCTGTACACTGACTGGTGTCTCTCAGTCCCTCTCTCTCAGGGAGATATCTGTACACTGACTGGTGTCTCTCGGTCCCTCTCTCTCAGGGAGATATCTGTACACTGACTGGTGTCTCTCAGTCCCTCTCTCTCATGGAGATATCTGTACACTGACTGGTGTCTCTCAGTCCCTCTCTCTCAGGGAGATATCTGTACACTGACTGGTGTCTCTCAGTCCCTCTCTCTCAGGGAGATATCTGTACACTGACTGGTGTCTCTCAGTCCCTCTCTCTCAGGGAGATATCTGTACACTGACTGGTGTCTCTCAGTCCCTCGCTCTCTCTCAGGGAGATATCTGTACACTGACTGGTGTCTCTCAGTCCCTCTCTCTCAGGGAGATATCTGTACACTGACTGGTGTCTCTCAGTCCCTCTCTCTCAGGGAGATATCTGTACTCTGACTGGTGTCTCTCAGTCCCTCTCTCTCTCTCAGGGAGATATCTGTACACTGACTGGTGTCTCTCAGTCCCTCTCTCTCAGGGAGATATCTGTACACTGACTGGTGTCTCTCAGTCCCTCTCTCTCAGGCAGATATCTGTACACTGACTGGTGTCTCTCAGTCCCTCTCTCTCAGGGAGATATCTGTACACTGACTGGTGTCTCTCAGTCCCCTCTCTCTCAGGGAGATATCTGTACACTGACTGGTGTCTCTCATTCTCTCTCTCTCAGGGAGATATCTGTACACTGACTGGTGTCTCTCAGTCTCTCTCTCTCAGTGAGATATCTGTACACTGACTGGTGTCTCTCAGTCCCTCTCTCTCAGGGAGATATCTGTACACTGACTGGTGTCTCTCAGTCCCTCTCTCTCAGGGAGATATCTGTACACTGACTGGTGTCTCTCAGTCCCTCTCTCTCAGGGAGATATCTGTACACTGACTGGTGTCTCTCAGTCTCTCTCTCTCAGTGAGATATCTGTACACTGACTGGTGTCTCTCAGTCCCTCTCTCTCTCTCTCAGGGAGATATCTGTACACTGACTGGTGTCTCTCAGTCCCTCTCTCTCTCTCAGGGAGATATCTGTACACTGACTGGTGTCTCTCAGTCCCTCTCTCTCAGGGAGATATCTGTACACTGACTGGTGTCTCTCAGTCCCCTCTCTCTCAGGGAGATATCTGTACACTGACTGGTGTCTCTCATTCTCTCTCTCTCAGGGAGATATCTGTACACTGACTGGTGTCTCTCAGTCTCTCTCTCTCAGTGAGATATCTGTACACTGACTGGTGTCTCTCAGTCCCTCTCTCTCAGGGAGATATCTGTACACTGACTGGTGTCTCTCAGTCCCTCTCTCTCAGGGAGATATCTGTACACTGACTGGTGTCTCTCAGTCCCTCTCTCTCAGGGAGATATCTGTACACTGACTGGTGTCTCTCAGTCTCTCTCTCTCAGTGAGATATCTGTACACTGACTGGTGTCTCTCAGTCCCTCTCTCTCTCTCTCAGGGAGATATCTGTACACTGACTGGTGTCTCTCAGTCTCTCTCTCTCTCTCAGGGAGATATCTGTACACTGACTGGTGTCTCTCAGTCCCCTCTCTCTCTCTCTCAGGGAGATATCTGTACACTGCTGGTGTCTCTCATTCCCTCTCTCTCAGGGAGATATCTGTACACTGACTGGTGTCTCTCAGTCCCTCTCTCTCAGGGAGATATCTGTACACTGACTGGTGTCTCTCAGTCCCTCTCTCTCAGGAAGATATCTGTACACTGACTGGTGTCTCTCAGTCCCTCTCTCTCAGGGAGATATCTGTACACTGACTGGTGTCTCTCAGTCCCTCTCTCTCAGGGAGATATCTGTACACTGACTGGTGTCTCTCAGTCCCTCTCTCTCAGGGAGATATCTGTACACTGACTGGTGTCTCTCAGTCCCTCGCTCTCTCTCAGGGAGATATCTGTACACTGACTGGTGTCTCTCAGTCCCTCTCTCTCAGGGAGATATCTGTACACTGACTGGTGTCTCTCAGTCCCTCTCTCTCAGGGAGATATCTGTACTCTGACTGGTGTCTCTCAGTCCCTCTCTCTCTCTCAGGGAGATATCTGTACACTGACTGGTGTCTCTCAGTCCCTCTCTCTCAGGGAGATATCTGTACACTGACTGGTGTCTCTCAGTCCCTCTCTCTCAGGCAGATATCTGTACACTGACTGGTGTCTCTCAGTCCCTCTCTCTCAGGGAGATATCTGTACACTGACTGGTGTCTCTCAGTCCCCTCTCTCTCAGGGAGATATCTGTACACTGACTGGTGTCTCTCATTCTCTCTCTCTCAGGGAGATATCTGTACACTGACTGGTGTCTCTCAGTCTCTCTCTCTCAGTGAGATATCTGTACACTGACTGGTGTCTCTCAGTCCCTCTCTCTCAGGGAGATATCTGTACACTGACTGGTGTCTCTCAGTCCCTCTCTCTCAGGGAGATATCTGTACACTGACTGGTGTCTCTCAGTCCCTCTCTCTCAGGGAGATATCTGTACACTGACTGGTGTCTCTCAGTCTCTCTCTCTCAGTGAGATATCTGTACACTGACTGGTGTCTCTCAGTCCCTCTCTCTCTCTCTCAGGGAGATATCTGTACACTGACTGGTGTCTCTCAGTCCCTCTCTCTCTCTCAGGGAGATATCTGTACACTGACTGGTGTCTCTCAGTCCCTCTCTCTCAGGGAGATATCTGTACACTGACTGGTGTCTCTCAGTCCCCTCTCTCTCAGGGAGATATCTGTACACTGACTGGTGTCTCTCATTCTCTCTCTCTCAGGGAGATATCTGTACACTGACTGGTGTCTCTCAGTCTCTCTCTCTCAGTGAGATATCTGTACACTGACTGGTGTCTCTCAGTCCCTCTCTCTCAGGGAGATATCTGTACACTGACTGGTGTCTCTCAGTCCCTCTCTCTCAGGGAGATATCTGTACACTGACTGGTGTCTCTCAGTCCCTCTCTCTCAGGGAGATATCTGTACACTGACTGGTGTCTCTCAGTCTCTCTCTCTCAGTGAGATATCTGTACACTGACTGGTGTCTCTCAGTCCCTCTCTCTCTCTCTCAGGGAGATATCTGTACACTGACTGGTGTCTCTCAGTCTCTCTCTCTCTCTCAGGGAGATATCTGTACACTGACTGGTGTCTCTCAGTCCCCTCTCTCTCTCTCTCAGGGAGATATCTGTACACTGCTGGTGTCTCTCATTCCCTCTCTCTCAGGGAGATATCTGTACACTGACTGGTGTCTCTCAGTCCCTCTCTCTCAGGGAGATATCTGTACACTGACTGGTGTCTCTCAGTCCCTCTCTCTCAGGAAGATATCTGTACACTGACTGGTGTCTCTCAGTCCCTCTCTCTCAGGGAGATATCTGTACACTGACTGGTGTCTCTCAGTCCCTCTCTCTCAGGGAGATATCTGCACACTGACTGGTGTCTCTCAGTCTCTCTCTCTCTCTCAGGGAGATATCTGTACACTGACTGGTGTCTCTCAGTCCCTCTCTCTCAGGGAGATATCTGTACACTGACTGGTGTCTCTCAGTCCCTCTCTCTCAGGGAGATATCTGTACACTGACTGGTGTCTCTCAGTCCCTCTCTCTCAGGGAGATATCTGTACACTCACTGGAGTCTCTCAGTCTCCCTCTCTCTCTCTCAGGGAGATATCTGTACACTGACTGGTGTCTCTCAGTCTCTCTCTCTCTCTCAGGGAGATATCTGTACACTGACTGGTGTCTCTCAGTCCCTCTCTCTCAGGGAGATATCTGTACACTGACTGGTGTCTCTCAGTCCCCTCTCTCTCAGGGAGATATCTGTACACTGACTGGTGTCTCTCAGTCTCTCTCTCTCTCTCAGGGAGATATCTGTACACTGACTGGTGTCTCTCAGTCTCTCTCTCTCTCTCAGGGAGATATCTGTACACTGACTGGTGTCTCTCTCTCTCTCTCAGGGAGATATCTGTACACTGACTGGTGTCTCTCAGTCCCTCTCTCTCAGGGAGATATCTGTACACTGACTGGTGTCTCTCAGTACCTCTCTCTCAGGGAGATATCTGTACACTGACTGGTGTCTCTCAGTCCCTCTCTCTTTCTCAGGGAGATATCTGTACACTGACTGGTGTCTCTCAGTCCCTCTCTCTCAGGGAGATATCCGTACACTGACTGGTGTCTCTCAGTCCCTCTCTCTCAGGGAGATATCTGTACACTGACTGGTGTCTCTCAGTCCCTCTCTCTCAGGGAGATATCCGTACACTGACTGGTGTCTCTCAGTCCCTCTCTCTCAGGGAGATATCTGTACACTGACTGGTGTCTCTCAGTCCCTCTCTCTGGGAGATATCTGTACACTGACTGGTGTCTCTCAGTCCCTCTCTCTCAGGGAGATATCCGTACACTGACTGGTGTCTCTCAGTCCCTCTCTCTCAGGGCGATATCTGTACACTGACTGGTGTCTCTCAGTCCCTCTCTCTCAGGGAGATATCTGTACACTGACTGGTGTCTCTCGGTCCCTCTCTCTCAGGGAGATATCTGTACACTGACTGGTGTCTCTCAGTCCCTCTCTCTCATGGAGATATCTGTACACTGACTGGTGTCTCTCAGTCCATCTCTCTCAGGGAGATATCTGTAACACTGACTGGTGTCTCTCAGTCCTTCTCTCTCAGGGAGATATCTGTACACTGACTGGTGTCTCTCAGTCCCTCTCTCTCAGGGAGATATCTGTACACTGACTGGTGTCTCTCAGTCCCTCTCTCTCAGGGAGATATCTGTACACTGACTGGTGTCTCTCATTCCCCTCTCTCTCAGGGAGATATCTGTACACTGACTGGTGTCTCTCAGTCCCTCTCTCTCTCTCAGGGAGATATCTGTACACTGACTGGTGTCTCTCAGTCCCTCTCTCTCAGGGAGATATCTGTACACTGACTGGTGTCTCTCAGTCCCTCGCTCTCTCTCAGGGAGATATCTGTACACTGACTGGTGTCTCTCAGTCCCTCTCTCTCAGGGAGATATCTGTACACTGACTGGTGTCTCTCAGTCCCTCTCTCTCAGGGAGATATCTGTACTCTGACTGGTGTCTCTCAGTCCCTCTCTCTCTCTCAGGGAGATATCTGTACACTGACTGGTGTCTCTCAGTCCCTCTCTCTCTCTCAGGGAGATATCTGTACACTGACTGGTGTCTCTCTCTCTCTCTCAGGGAGATATCTGTACACTGACTGGTGTCTCTCAGTCCCTCTCTCTCAGGGAGATATCTGTACACTGACTGGTTTCTCTCAGTCCCTCTCTCTCAGGGAGATATCTGAACTCTGACTGGTGTCTCTCAGTCCCTCTCTCTCTTTCAGGGAGATATCTGTACACTGACTGGTGTCTCTCAATCCCTCTCTCTCAAGGAGATATCTGTACACTAACTGGTGTCTCTCAGTCCCTCTCTCTCTCTCAGGGTGATATCTGTCCACTGACTGGTGTCTCTGAGTCCCTCTCTCTCTCAGGGAGATATCTGCACACTGACGAGTGTCTCTCAATCCCCTCTCTCTCAGGGAGATATCTGTACACTGACTGGTATCTCTCAGTCCCTCTCTCTCAGGGAGATATCTGTACACTGACTGGTGTCTCTCAGTCTCTCTCTCTCAGGGAGATATCTGTACACTGACTGGTGTCTCTCAGTCCCTCTCTCTCAGTGAGATATCTGTACACTGACTGGTGTGTCTCAGTCCCTCTCTCTCAGGGAGATATCTGTACACTGACTGGTGTCTCTCAGTCCCTCTCTCTCTCAGGGAGATATCTGTACACTGACTGGTGTCTCTCAGTCTCTCTCTCTCTCAGGGAGATATCTGTACACTGACTGGTGTCTCTCAGTCCCTCTCTCTCTCTCAGGGAGATATCTGTACACTGACTGGTGTCTCTCAGTCCCTCTCTCTCAGGGAGATATCTGTACACTGACTGGTGTCTCTCAGTCCCTCTCTCTCATGGAGATATCTGTACACTGACTGGTGTCTCTCAGTCACTCTCTCTCTCTCAGGGAGATATCTGTACACTGACTGGTGTCTCTCAGTCCCTCTCTCTCAGGGAGATATCTGTACACTGACTGGTGTCTCTCAGTCCCTCTCTCTCAGGGAGATATCTGTACACTGACTGGTGTCTCTCAGTCCCTCGCTCTCTCTCAGGGAGATATCTGTACACTGACTGGTGTCTCTCAGTCCCTCTCTCTCAGGGAGATATCTGTACAATGACTGGTGTCTCTCAGTCCCTCTCTCTCTCTCAGGGAGATATCTGTACACTGACTGGTGTCTCTCAGTCCCTCTCTCTCTCTCAGGGAGAGATCTATACACTGACTGGTGTCTCTCAGTCCCTCTCTCTCAGGGAGATATCTGTACACTGACTGGTGTCTCTCAGTCCCTCTCTCTCAGGGAGATATCTGCACACTGACTGGTGTCTCTCAATCCCTCTCACTCAGGGAGATATCTGTACACTGACTGGTGTCTCTCAATCCCTCTCTCTCAAGGATATATCTGTACACTGACTGGTGTCTCTCAGTCCCTCTCTCTCTCTCAGGGTGACATCTGTCCACTGACTGGTGTCTCTGAATCCCCTCTCTCTCAGGGAGATATCTGTACACTGACGGGTGTCTCTGAGTCCCTCTCTCTCTCAGGGAGATATCTGCACACTGACTAGTGTCTCTCAATCCCCACTCTCTCAGGGAGATATCTGTACACTGACTGGTGTCTCGCAGTCACTCTCTCAGGGAGATATCTGTACACTGACTGGTGTCTCTCAGTCCCTCTCTCTCAGGGAGATATCTGTACACTGACTGGTGTCTCTCAGTCCCTCTCGCTCAGGGAGATATCTGTACACTGACTGGTGTCTCTCAGTCCCTCTCTCTCAGGGAGATATCTGTACACTGACTGGTGTCTCTCAGTCCCTCGCTCTCTCTCAGGGAGATATCTGTACACTGACTGGTGTCTCTCAGTCCCTCTCTCTCAGGGAGATATCTGTACAATGACTGGTGTCTCTCAGTCCCTCTCTCTCTCTCAGGGAGATATCTGTACACTGACTGGTGTCTCTCAGTCACTCTCTCTCTCTCAGGGAGAGATCTATACACTGACTGGTGTCTCTCAGTCCCTCTCTCTCAGGGATATATCTGTACACTGACAGGTGTCTCTCAGTCCCTCTCTCTCTGGGAGATATCTGTACACTGACTGGTGTCTCTCAGTCCCCTCTCTCTCAGGGAGATATCTGCACACTGACTGGTGTCTCTCAATCCCTCTCACTCAGGGAGATATCTGTACACTGACTGGTGTCTCTCAGTCCCTCTCTCTCTCAGGGAGATATCTGTACACTGACTGGTGTCTCTCAGTCCCTCTCTCTCAGGGAGATATCTGTACACTGACTGGTGTCTCTCAATCCCTCTCTCTCAAGGAGATATCTGTACACTGACTGGTGTCTCTCAGTCCCTCTCTCTCTCTCAGGATGATATCTGTCCACTGACTGGTGTCTCTGAATCCCCTCTCTCTCAGGGAGATATCTGCACACTGACTAGTCTCTCTCAATCCCCTCTCTCACAGGGAGATATCTGTACACTGACTGGTGTCTCGCAGTCACTCTCTCTCAGTGAGATATCTGTACACTGACTGGTGTGTCTCAGTCCCTCTCTCTCAGGGAGATATCTGTACACTGACTGGTGTCTCTCAGTCCCTCTCTCTCTCAGGGAGATATCTGTACACTGACTGGTGTCTCTCAGTCTCTCTCTCTCTCAGGGAGATATCTGTACACTGACTGGTGTCTCTCAGTCCCTCTCTCTCTCTCAGGGAGATATCTGTACACTGACTGGTGTCTCTCAGTCCCTCTCTCTCAGGGAGATATCTGTACACTGACTGGTTTCTCTCGGTCCCTCTCTCTCAGGGAGATATCTGTACACTGACTGGTGTCTCTCAGTCCCTCTCTCTCATGGAGATATCTGTACACTGACTGGTGTCTCTCAGTCCCTCTCTCTCAGGGAGATATCTGTACACTGACTGGTGTCTCTCAGTCCCTCTCTCTCAGGGAGATATCTGTACACTGACTGGTGTCTCTCAGTCCCTCTCTCTCAGGGAGATATCTGTACACTGACTGGTGTCTCTCAGTCCCTCGCTCTCTCTCAGGGAGATATCTGTACACTGACTGGTGTCTCTCAGTCCCTCTCTCTCAGGGAGATATCTGTACACTGACTGGTGTCTCTCAGTCCCTCTCTCTCAGGGAGATATCTGTACTCTGACTGGTGTCTCTCAGTCCCTCTCTCTCTCTCAGGGAGATATCTGTACACTGACTGGTGTCTCTCAGTCCCTCTCTCTCAGGGAGATATCTGTACACTGACTGGTGTCTCTCAGTCCCTCTCTCTCAGGCAGATATCTGTACACTGACTGGTGTCTCTCAGTCCCTCTCTCTCAGGGAGATATCTGTACACTGACTGGTGTCTCTCAGTCCCCTCTCTCTCAGGGAGATATCTGTACACTGACTGGTGTCTCTCATTCTCTCTCTCTCAGGGAGATATCTGTACACTGACTGGTGTCTCTCAGTCTCTCTCTCTCAGTGAGATATCTGTACACTGACTGGTGTCTCTCAGTCCCTCTCTCTCAGGGAGATATCTGTACACTGACTGGTGTCTCTCAATCCCTCTCTCTCAAGGAGATATCTGTACACTGACTGGTGTCTCTCAGTCCCTCTCTCTCTCTCAGGATGATATCTGTCCACTGACTGGTGTCTCTGAATCCCCTCTCTCTCAGGGAGATATCTGCACACTGACTAGTCTCTCTCAATCCCCTCTCTCACAGGGAGATATCTGTACACTGACTGGTGTCTCGCAGTCACTCTCTCTCAGTGAGATATCTGTACACTGACTGGTGTGTCTCAGTCCCTCTCTCTCAGGGAGATATCTGTACACTGACTGGTGTCTCTCAGTCCCTCTCTCTCTCAGGGAGATATCTGTACACTGACTGGTGTCTCTCAGTCTCTCTCTCTCTCAGGGAGATATCTGTACACTGACTGGTGTCTCTCAGTCCCTCTCTCTCTCTCAGGGAGATATCTGTACACTGACTGGTGTCTCTCAGTCCCTCTCTCTCAGGGAGATATCTGTACACTGACTGGTTTCTCTCGGTCCCTCTCTCTCAGGGAGATATCTGTACACTGACTGGTGTCTCTCAGTCCCTCTCTCTCATGGAGATATCTGTACACTGACTGGTGTCTCTCAGTCCCTCTCTCTCAGGGAGATATCTGTACACTGACTGGTGTCTCTCAGTCCCTCTCTCTCAGGGAGATATCTGTACACTGACTGGTGTCTCTCAGTCCCTCTCTCTCAGGGAGATATCTGTACACTGACTGGTGTCTCTCAGTCCCTCGCTCTCTCTCAGGGAGATATCTGTACACTGACTGGTGTCTCTCAGTCCCTCTCTCTCAGGGAGATATCTGTACACTGACTGGTGTCTCTCAGTCCCTCTCTCTCAGGGAGATATCTGTACTCTGACTGGTGTCTCTCAGTCCCTCTCTCTCTCTCAGGGAGATATCTGTACACTGCCTGGTGTCTCTCAGTCCCTCTCTCTCAGGGAGATATCTGTACACTGACTGGTGTCTCTCAGTCCCTCTCTCTCAGGCAGATATCTGTACACTGACTGGTGTCTCTCAGTCCCTCTCTCTCAGGGAGATATCTGTACACTGACTGGTGTCTCTCAGTCCCCTCTCTCTCAGGGAGATATCTGTACACTGACTGGTGTCTCTCATTCTCTCTCTCTCAGGGAGATATCTGTACACTGACTGGTGTCTCTCAGTCTCTCTCTCTCAGTGAGATATCTGTACACTGACTGGTGTCTCTCAGTCCCTCTCTCTCAGGGAGATATCTGTACACTGACTGGTGTCTCTCAGTCCCTCTCTCTCAGGGAGATATCTGTACACTGACTGGTGTCTCTCAGTCCCTCTCTCTCAGGGAGATATCTGTACACTGACTGGTGTCTCTCAGTCTCTCTCTCTCAGTGAGATATCTGTACACTGACTGGTGTCTCTCAGTCCCTCTCTCTCTCTCTCAGGGAGATATCTGTACACTGACTGGTGTCTCTCAGTCCCTCTCTCTCTCTCAGGGAGATATCTGTACACTGACTGGTGTCTCTCAGTCCCTCTCTCTCAGGGAGATATCTGTACACTGACTGGTGTCTCTCAGTCCCCTCTCTCTCAGGGAGATATCTGTACACTGACTGGTGTCTCTCATTCTCTCTCTCTCAGGGAGATATCTGTACACTGACTGGTGTCTCTCAGTCTCTCTCTCTCAGTGAGATATCTGTACTCTGACTGGTGTCTCTCAGTCCCTCTCTCTCAGGGAGATATCTGTACACTGACTGGTGTCTCTCAGTCCCTCTCTCTCAGGGAGATATCTGTACACTGACTGGTGTCTCTCAGTCCCTCTCTCTCAGGGAGATATCTGTACACTGACTGGTGTCTCTCAGTCTCTCTCTCTCAGTGAGATATCTGTACACTGACTGGTGTCTCTCAGTCCCTCTCTCTCTCTCTCAGGGAGATATCTGTACACTGACTGGTGTCTCTCAGTCTCTCTCTCTCTCTCAGGGAGATATCTGTACACTGACTGGTGTCTCTCAGTCCCCTCTCTCTCTCTCTCAGGGAGATATCTGTACACTGCTGGTGTCTCTCATTCCCTCTCTCTCAGGGAGATATCTGTACACTGACTGGTGTCTCTCAGTCCCTCTCTCTCAGGGAGATATCTGTACACTGACTGGTGTCTCTCAGTCCCTCTCTCTCAGGAAGTTATCTGTACACTGACTGGTGTCTCTCAGTCCCTCTCTCTCAGGGAGATATCTGTACACTGACTGGTGTCTCTCAGTCCCTCTCTCTCAGGGAGATATCTGTACACTGACTGGTGTCTCTCAGTCTCTCTCTCTCTCTCAGGGAGATATCTGTACACTGACTGGTGTCTCTCAGTCCCTCTCTCTCAGGGAGATATCTGTACACTGACTGGTGTCTCTCAGTCCCTCTCTCTCAGGGAGATATCTGTACACTGACTGGTGTCTCTCAGTCCCTCTCTCTCAGGGAGATATCTGTACACTCACTGGAGTCTCTCAGTCTCCCTCTCTCTCTCTCAGGGAGATATCTGTACACTGACTGGTGTCTCTCAGTCTCTCTCTCTCTCTCAGGGAGATATCTGTACACTGACTGGTGTCTCTCAGTCCCTCTCTCTCAGGGAGATATCTGTACACTGACTGGTGTCTCTCAGTCCCCTCTCTCTCAGGGAGATATCTGTACACTGACTGGTGTCTCTCAGTCTCTCTCTCTCTCTCAGGGAGATATCTGTACACTGACTGGTGTCTCTCAGTCTCTCTCTCTCTCTCAGGGAGATATCTGTACACTGACTGGTGTCTCTCTCTCTCTCTCAGGGAGATATCTGTACACTGACTGGTGTCTCTCAGTCCCTCTCTCTCAGGGAGATATCTGTACACTGACTGGTGTCTCTCAGTACCTCTCTCTCAGGGAGATATCTGTACACTGACTGGTGTCTCTCAGTCCCTCTCTCTTTCTCAGGGAGATATCTGTACACTGACTGGTGTCTCTCAGTCCCTCTCTCTCAGGGAGATATCCGTACACTGACTGGTGTCTCTCAGTCCCTCTCTCTCAGGGAGATATCTGTACACTGACTGGTGTCTCTCAGTCCCTCTCTCTCAGGGAGATATCCGTACACTGACTGGTGTCTCTCAGTCCCTCTCTCTCAGGGAGATATCTGTACACTGACTGGTGTCTCTCAGTCCCTCTCTCTGGGAGATATCTGTACACTGACTGGTGTCTCTCAGTCCCTCTCTCTCAGGGAGATATCCGTACACTGACTGGTGTCTCTCAGTCCCTCTCTCTCAGGGCGATATCTGTACACTGACTGCTGTCTCTCAGTCCCTCTCTCTCAGGGAGATATCTGTACACTGACTGGTGTCTCTCAGGCCCCTCTCTCACTCTCAGGGAGATATCTGTACACTGACTGGTGTCTCTCAGTCCCTCTCTCTCTCAGGGAGATATCTGTACACTGACTGGTGTCTCTCAGTCCCTCTCTCTCTCTGGGAGATATCTGTACACTGAATGGTGTCTCTCAGTCCCTCTCTCTCAGGGAGATATCTGTACACTGACTGGTGTCTCTCAGTCCCTCTCTCTCTCTCAGGGAGAGATCTGAACACTGACTGGTGTCTCTCAGTCCCTCTCTCTCAGGGAGATATCTGTACACTGACTGGTGTCTCTCATTCCCTCTCTCTCTCAGGGAGATATCTGTACACTGACTGGTGTCTCTCAGTCCCTCTCTCTCTCTCAGGGAGATATCTGTACAGTGACTGGTGTCTCTCAGTCCCTCTCTCTCAGTGAGATATCTGTACACTGACTGGTATCTCTCAGTCCCTCTCTCTCAGGGAGATATCTGTACACTGACTGGTGTCTCTCAGTCCCTCTCTCTCTCTCAGGGAGATATCTGTACACTGACTGGTGTCTCTCAGTCCCTCTCTCTCAGGGAGATATCTGTACACTGACTGGTGTCTCTCAATCCCCCTCTCTCTCAGGGAGATATCTGTACACTGACTGGTGTCTCTCAGTCTCTCTCTCTCTCAGGGAGATATCTGTACACTGACTGGTGTCTCTCAGTCCCTCTCTCTCTCTCAGGGAGATATCTGTACACTGACTGGTGTCTCTCAGTCCCTCTCTCTCAGGGAGATATCTGTACACTGACTGGTGTCTCTCAGTCTCTCTCTCTCAGGGAGATATCTGTACACTGACTGGTGTCTCTCGGTCCCTCTCTCTCAGGGAGATATCTGTACACTGACTGGTGTCTCTCAGTCCCTCTCTCTCAGGGAGATATCTGTACACTGACTGGTGTCTCTCAGTCCTTCTCTCTCAGGGAGATATCTGTACACTGACTGGTGTCTCTCAGTCCCTCTCTCTCTCAGGGAGATATCTGTACACTGACTGGTGTCTCTCAGTCCCTCTCGCTCAGGGAGATATCTGTACACTGACTGGTGTCTCTCAGTCCCTCTCTCTCAGGGAGATATCTCTACACTGACTGGTGTCTCTCAGTCCCTCGCTCTCTCTCAGGGAGATATCTGTACACTGACTGGTGTCTCTCAGTCCCTCTCTCTCAGGGAGATATCTGTACAATGACTGGTGTCTCTCAGTCCCTCTCTCTCTCTCAGGGAGATATCTGTACACTGACTGGTGTCTCTCAGTCACTCTCTCTCTCTCAGGGAGAGATCTATACACTGACTGGTGTCTCTCAGTCCCTCTCTCTCTCTCAGGGAGATATCTGTACACTGACTGGTGTCTCTCAGTCCCTCTCTCTCTGGGAGATATCTGTACACTGACTGGTGACTCTCAGTCCCCTCTCTCTCAGGGAGATATCTGCACACTGACTGGTGTCTCTCAGTCCCTCTCTCTCTCAGGGAGATATCTGTACACTGACTGGTGTCTCTCAGTCCCTCTCTCTCTGGGAGATATCTGTACACTGACTGGTGTCTCTCAGTCCCCTCTCTCTCAGGGAGATATCTGCACACTGACTGGTGTCTCTCAATCCCTCTCACTCAGGGAGATATCTGTACACTGACTGGTGTCTCTCAATCCCTCTCTCTCAAGGAGATATCTGTACACTGACTGGTGTCTCTCAGTCCCTCTCTCTCAGGGAGATATCTGTACACTGACTGGTGTCTCTCAGTCCCTCTCTCTCTCTCAGGGTGATATCTGTCCACTGACTGGTGTCTCTGAATCCCCTCTCTCTCAGGGAGATATCTGGACACTGACTGGTGTCTCTGAGTCCCTCTCTCTCTCAGGGAGATATCTGCACACTGACTAGTGTCTCTCAATCCCCTCTCTCTCAGGGAGGTATCTGTACACTGACTGGTGTCTCGCAGTCACTCTCTCAGGGAGATATCTGTACACTGACTGGTGTCTCTCAGTCCCTCTCTCTCAGTGAGATATCTGTACACTGACTGGTGTGTCTCAGTCCCTCTCTCTCAGGGAGATATCTGTACACTGACTGGTGTCTCTCAGTCCCTCTCTCTCTCAGGGAGATATCTGTACACTGACTGGTGTCTCTCAGTCTCTCTCTCTCTCAGGGAGATATCTGTACACTGACTGGTGTCTCTCAGTCCCTCTCTCTCTCTCAGGGAGATATCTGTACACTGACTGGTGTCTCTCAGTCCCTCTCTCTCAGGGAGATATCTGTACACTGACTGGTGTCTCTCGGTCCCTCTCTCTCAGGGAGATATCTGTACACTGACTGGTGTCTCTCAGTCCCTCTCTCTCATGGAGATATCTGTACACTGACTGGTGTCTCTCAGTCCCTCTCTCTCAGGGAGATATCTGTACACTGACTGGTGTCTCTCAGTCCCTCTCTCTCAGGGAGATATCTGTACACTGACTGGTGTCTCTCATTCCCTCTCTCTCAGGGAGATATCTGTACACTGACTGGTGTCTCTCAGTCCCTCTCTCTCTCTCAGGGAGATATCTGTACACTGACTGGTGTCTCTCAGTCCCTCTCTCTCAGAGAGATATCTGTACACTGACTGGTGTCTCTCAGTCCCTCGCTCTCTCTCAGGGAGATATCTGTACACTGACTGGTGTCTCTCAGTCCCTCTCTCTCAGGGAGATATCTGTACACTGACTGGTGTCTCTCAGTCCCTCTCTCTCAGGGATATATCTGTACTCTGACTGGTGTCTCTCAGTCCCTCTCTCTCTCTCAGGGAGATATCTGTACACTGACTGGTGTCTCTCAGTCCCTCTCTCTCTCTCAGGGAGATATCTGTACACTGACTGGTGTCTCTCTCTCTCTCTCAGGGAGATATCTGTACACTGACTGGTGTCTCTCAGTCCCTCTCTCTCAGGGAGATATCTGTACACTGACTGGTGTCTCTCAGTCCCTCTCTCTCAGGGAGATATCTGTACTCTGACTGGTGTCTCTCAGTCCCTCTCTCTCTCTCAGCGAGATATCTGTACACTGACTGGTGTCTCTCAGTCCCTCTCTTTCAGGGAGATATCTGTACACTGACTGGTGTCTCTCAATCCCTCTCTCTCAAGGAGATATCTGTATACTAACTGGTGTCTCTCAGTCCCTCTCTCTCTCTCAGGGTGATATCTGTCCACTGACTGGTGTCTCTGAGTCCCTCTCTCTCTCAGGGAGATATCTGCACACTGACGAGTGTCTCTCAATCCCCTCTCTCTCAGGGAGATATCTGTACACTGACTGGTATCTCTCAGTCCCTCTCTCTCAGGGAGATATCTGTACACTGACTGGTGTCTCTCAGTCTCTCTCTCTCAGGGAGATATCTGTACACTGACTGGTGTCTCTCAGTCCCTCTCTCTCAGTGAGATATCTGTACACTGACTGGTGTGTCTCAGTCCCTCTCTCTCAGGGAGATATCTGTACACTGACTGGTGTCTCTCAGTCCCTCTCTCTCTCAGGGAGATATCTGTACACTGACTGGTGTCTCTCAGTCTCTCTCTCTCTCAGGGAGATATCTGTACACTGACTGGTGTCTCTCAGTCCCTCTCTCTCTCTCAGGGAGATATCTGTACACTGACTGGTGTCTCTCAGTCCCTCTCTCTCAGGGAGATATCTGTACACTGACTGGTGTCTCTCAGTCCCTCTCTCTCATGGAGATATCTGTACACTGACTGGTGTCTCTCAGTCACTCTCTCTCTCTCAGGGAGATATCTGTACACTGACTGGTGTCTCTCAGTCCCTCTCTCTCAGGGAGATATCTGTACACTGACTGGTGTCTCTCAGTCCCTCTCTCTCAGGGAGATATCTGTACACTGACTGGTGTCTCTCAGTCCCTCGCTCTCTCTCAGGGAGATATCTGTACACTGACTGGTGTCTCTCAGTCTCTCTCTCTCTCAGGGAGATATCTGTACACTGACTGGTGTCTCTCAGTCCCTCTCTCTCTCTCAGGGAGATATCTGTACACTGACTGGTGTCTCTCAGTCCCTCTCTCTCAGGGAGATATCTGTACACTGACTGGTGTCTCTCGGTCCCTCTCTCTCAGGGAGATATCTGTACACTGACTGGTGTCTCTCAGTCCCTCTCTCTCATGGAGATATCTGTACACTGACTGGTGTCTCTCAGTCCCTCTCTCTCAGGGAGATATCTGTAACACTGACTGGTGTCTCTCAGTCCTTCTCTCTCAGGGAGATATCTGTACACTGACTGGTGTCTCTCAGTCCCTCTCTCTCAGGGAGATATCTGTACACTGACTGGTGTCTCTCAGTCCCTCTCTCTCAGGGAGATATCTGTACACTGACTGGTGTCTCTCATTCCCTCTCTCTCAGGGAGATATCTGTACACTGACTGGTGTCTCTCAGTCCCTCTCTCTCTCTCAGGGAGATATCTGTACACTGACTGGTGTCTCTCAGTCCCTCTCTCTCAGAGAGATATCTGTACACTGACTGGTGTCTCTCAGTCCCTCGCTCTCTCTCAGGGAGATATCTGTACACTGACTGGTGTCTCTCAGTCCCTCTCTCTCAGGGAGATATCTGTACACTGACTGGTGTCTCTCAGTCCCTCTCTCTCAGGGAGATATCTGTACTCTGACTGGTGTCTCTCAGTCCCTCTCTCTCTCTCAGGGAGATATCTGTACACTGACTGGTGTCTCTCAGTCCCTCTCTCTCTCTCAGGGAGATATCTGTACACTGACTGGTGTCTCTCTCTCTCTCTCAGGGAGATATCTGTACACTGACTGGTGTCTCTCAGTCCCTCTCTCTCAGGGAGATATCTGTACACTGACTGGTGTCTCTCAGTCCCTCTCTCTCAGGGAGATATCTGTACTCTGACTGGTGTCTCTCAGTCCCTCTCTCTCTCTCAGCGAGATATCTGTACACTGACTGGTGTCTCTCAGTCCCTCTCTTTCAGGGAGATATCTGTACACTGACTGGTGTCTCTCAATCCCTCTCTCTCAAGGAGATATCTGTATACTAACTGGTGTCTCTCAGTCCCTCTCTCTCTCTCAGGGTGATATCTGTCCACTGACTGGTGTCTCTGAGTCCCTCTCTCTCTCAGGGAGATATCTGCACACTGACGAGTGTCTCTCAATCCCCTCTCTCTCAGGGAGATATCTGTACACTGACTGGTATCTCTCAGTCCCTCTCTCTCAGGGAGATATCTGTACACTGACTGGTGTCTCTCAGTCTCTCTCTCTCAGGGAGATATCTGTACACTGACTGGTGTCTCTCAGTCCCTCTCTCTCAGTGAGATATCTGTACACTGACTGGTGTGTCTCAGTCCCTCTCTCTCAGGGAGATATCTGTACACTGACTGGTGTCTCTCAGTCCCTCTCTCTCTCAGGGAGATATCTGTACACTGACTGGTGTCTCTCAGTCTCTCTCTCTCTCAGGGAGATATCTGTACACTGACTGGTGTCTCTCAGTCCCTCTCTCTCTCTCAGGGAGATATCTGTACACTGACTGGTGTCTCTGAGTCCCTCTCTCTCAGGGAGATATCTGTACACTGACTGGTGTCTCTCAGTCCCTCTCTCTCATGGAGATATCTGTACACTGACTGGTGTCTCTCAGTCACTCTCTCTCTCTCAGGGAGATATCTGTACACTGACTGGTGTCTCTCAGTCCCTCTCTCTCAGGGAGATATCTGTACACTGACTGGTGTCTCTCAGTCCCTCTCTCTCAGGGAGATATCTGTACACTGACTGGTGTCTCTCAGTCCCTCGCTCTCTCTCAGGGAGATATCTGTACACTGACTGGTGTCTCTCAGTCCCTCTCTCTCAGGGAGATATCTGTACAATGACTGGTGTCTCTCAGTCCCTCTCTCTCTCTCAGGGAGATATCTGTACACTGACTGGTGTCTCTCAGTCCCTCTCTCTCTCTCAGGGAGAGATCTATACACTGACTGGTGTCTCTCAGTCCCTCTCTCTCAGGGAGATATCTGTACACTGACTGGTGTCTCTCAGTCCCTCTCTCTCTGGGAGATATCTGTACACTGACTGGTGTCTCTCAGTCCCCTCTCTCTCAGGGAGATATCTGCACACTGACTGGTGTCTCTCAATCCCTCTCACTCAGGGAGATATCTGTACACTGACTGGTGTCTCTCAATCCCTCTCTCTCAAGGATATATCTGTACACTGACTGGTGTCTCTCAGTCCCTGTCTCTCTCTCAGGGTGACATCTGTCCACTGACTGGTGTCTCTGAATCCCCTCTCTCTCAGGGAGATATCTGTACACTGACGGGTGTCTCTGAGTCCCTCTCTCTCTCAGGGAGATATCTGCACACTGACTAGTGTCTCTCAATCCCCACTCTCTCAGGGAGATATCTGTACACTGACTGGTGTCTCGCAGTCACTCTCTCAGGGAGATATCTGTACACTGACTGGTGTCTCTCAGTCCCTCTCTCTCAGGGAGATATCTGTACACTGACTGGTGTCTCTCAGTCCCTCTCGCTCAGGGAGATATCTGTACACTGACTGGTGTCTCTCAGTCCCTCTCTCTCAGGGAGATATCTGTACACTGACTGGTGTCTCTCAGTCCCTCGCTCTCTCTCAGGGAGATATCTGTACACTGACTGGTGTCTCTCAGTCCCTCTCTCTCAGGGAGATATCTGTACAATGACTGGTGTCTCTCAGTCCCTCTCTCTCTCTCAGGGAGATATCTGTACACTGACTGGTGTCTCTCAGTCACTCTCTCTCTCTCAGGGAGAGATCTATACACTGACTGGTGTCTCTCAGTCCCTCTCTCTCAGGGAGATATCTGTACACTGACAGGTGTCTCTCAGTCCCTCTCTCTCTGGGAGATATCTGTACACTGACTGGTGTCTCTCAGTCCCCTCTCTCTCAGGGAGATATCTGCACACTGACTGGTGTCTCTCAATCCCTCTCACTCAGGGAGATATCTGTACACTGACTGGTGTCTCTCAGTCCCTCTCTCTCTCAGGGAGATATCTGTACACTGACTGGTGTCTCTCAGTCCCTCTCTCTCAGGGAGATATCTGTACACTGACTGGTGTCTCTCAATCCCTCTCTCTCAAGGAGATATCTGTACACTGACTGGTGTCTCTCAGTCCCTCTCTCTCTCTCAGGATGATATCTGTCCACTGACTGGTGTCTCTGAATCCCCTCTCTCTCAGGGAGATATCTGTACACTGACTGGTGTCTCTGAGTCCCTCTCTCTCTCAGGGAGATATCTGCACACTGACTAGTCTCTCTCAATCCCCTCTCTCACAGGGAGATATCTGTACACTGACTGGTGTCTCTCGGTCCCTCTCTCTCAGGGAGATATCTGTACACTGACTGGTGTCTCTCAGTCCCTCTCTCTCAGGGAGATATCTGTACACTGACTGGTGTCTCTCAGTCCTTCTCTCTCAGGGAGATATCTGTACACTGACTGGTGTCTCTCAGTCCCTCTCTCTCAGGGAGATATCTGTACACTGACTGGTGTCTCTCAGTCCCTCGCTCTCTCTCAGGGAGATATCTGTACACTGACTGGTGTCTCTCAGTCCCTCTCTCTCAGGGAGATATCTGTACAATGACTGGTGTCTCTCAGTCCCTCTCTCTCTCTCAGGGAGATATCTGTACACTGACTGGTGTCTCTCAGTCACTCTCTCACTCTCAGGGAGAGATCTATACACTGACTGGTGTCTCTCAGTCCCTCTCTCTCTCTCAGGGAGATATCTGTACACTGACTGGTGTCTCTCAGTCCCTCTCTCTCTGGGAGATATCTGTACACTGACTGGTGTCTCTCAGTCCCCTCTCTCTCAGGGAGATATCTGCACACTGACTGGTGTCTCTCAGTCCCTCTCTCTCTCAGGGAGATATCTGTACACTGACTGGTGTCTCTCAGTCCCTCTCTCTCTGGGAGATATCTGTACACTGACTGGTGTCTCTCAGTCCCCTCTCTCTCAGGGAGATATCTGCACACTGACTGGTGTCTCTCAATCCCTCTCACTCAGGGAGATATCTGTACACTGACTGGTGTCTCTCAATCCCTCTCTCTCAAGGAGATATCTGTACACTGACTGGTGTCTCTCAGTCCCTCTCTCTCAGGGAGATATCTGTACACTGACTGGTGTCTCTCAGTCCCTCTATCTCTCTCAGGGTGATATCTGTCCACTGACTGGTGTCTCTGAATCCCCTCTCTCTCAGGGAGATATCTGGACACTGACTGGTGTCTCTGAGTCCCTCTCTCTCTCAGGGAGATATCTGCACACTGACTAGTGTCTCTCAATCCCCTCTCTCTCAGGGAGGTATCTGTACACTGACTGGTGTCTCGCAGTCACTCTCTCAGGGAGATATCTGTACACTGACTGGTGTCTCTCAGTCCCTCTCTCTCAGTGAGATATCTGTACACTGACTGGTGTGTCTCAGTCCCTCTCTCTCAGGGAGATATCTGTACACTGACTGGTGTCTCTCAGTCCCTCTCTCTCTCAGGGAGATATCTGTACACTGACTGGTGTCTCTCAGTCTCTCTCTCTCTCAGGGAGATATCTGTACACTGACTGGTGTCTCTCAGTCCCTCTCTCTCTCTCAGGGAGATATCTGTACACTGACTGGTGTCTCTCAGTCCCTCTCTCTCAGGGACATATCTGTACACTGACTGGTGTCTCTCGGTCCCTCTCTCTCAGGGAGATATCTGTACACTGACTGGTGTCTCTCAGTCCCTCTCTCTCATGGAGATATCTGTACACTGACTGGTGTCTCTCAGTCCCACTCTCTCAGGGAGATATCTGTAACACTGACTGGTGTCTCTCAGTCCTTCTCTCTCAGGGAGATATCTGTACACTGACTGGTGTCTCTCAGTCCCTCTCTCTCAGGGAGATATCTGTACACTGACTGGTGTCTCTCAGTCCCTCTCTCTCAGGGAGATATCTGTACACTGACTGGTGTCTCTCAGTCCCTCTCTCTCTCTCAGGGAGATATCTGTACACTGACTGGTGTCTCTCAGTCCCTCTCTCTCAGAGAGATATCTGTACACTGACTGGTGTCTCTCAGTCCCTCGCTCTCTCTCAGGGAGATATCTGTACACTGACTGGTGTCTCTCAGTCCCTCTCTCTCAGGGAGATATCTGTACACTGACTGGTGTCTCTCAGTCCCTCTCTCTCAGGGAGATATCTGTACTCTGACTGGTGTCTCTCAGTCCCTCTCTCTCTCTCAGGGAGATATCTGTACACTGACTGGTGTCTCTCAGTCCCTCTCTCTCTCTCAGGGAGATATCTGTACACTGACTGGTGTCTCTCTCTCTCTCTCAGGGAGATATCTGTACACTGACTGGTGTCTCTCAGTCCCTCTCTCTCAGGGAGATATCTGTACACTGACTGGTGTCTCTCAGTCCCTCTCTCTCAGGGAGATATCTGTACTCTGACTGGTGTCTCTCAGTCCCTCTCTCTCTCTCAGCGAGATATCTGTACACTGACTGGTGTCTCTCAGTCCCTCTCTTTCAGGGAGATATCTGTACACTGACTGGTGTCTCTCAATCCCTCTCTCTCAAGGAGATATCTGTACACTAACTGGTGTCTCTCAGTCCCTCTCTCTCTCTCAGGGTGATATCTGTCCACTGACTGGTGTCTCTGAGTCCCTCTCTCTCTCAGGGAGATATCTGCACACTGACGAGTGTCTCTCAATCCCCTCTCTCTCAGGGAGATATCTGTACACTGACTGGTATCTCTCAGTCCCTCTCTCTCAGGGAGATATCTGTACACTGACTGGTGTCTCTCAGTCTCTCTCTCTCAGGGAGATATCTGTACACTGACTGGTGTCTCTCAGTCCCTCTCTCTCAGTGAGATATCTGTACACTGACTGGTGTGTCTCAGTCCCTCTCTCTCAGGGAGATATCTGTACACTGACTGGTGTCTCTCAGTCCCTCTCTCTCTCAGGGAGATATCTGTACACTGACTGTTGTCTCTCCGTCTCTCTCTCTCTCAGGGAGATATCTGTACACTGACTGGTGTCTCTCAGTCCCTCTCTCTCTCTCAGGGAGATATCTGTACACTGACTGGTGTCTCTCAGTCCCTCTCTCTCAGGGAGATATCTGTACACTGACTGGTGTCTCTCAGTCCCTCTCTCTCATGGAGATATCTGTACACTGACTGGTGTCTCTCAGTCACTCTCTCTCTCTCAGGGAGATATCTGTACACTGACTGGTGTCTCTCAGTCCCTCTCTCTCAGGGAGATATCTGTACACTGACTGGTGTCTCTCAGTCCCTCTCTCTCAGGGAGATATCTGTACACTGACTGGTGTCTCTCAGTCCCTCGCTCTCTCTCAGGGAGATATCTGTACACTGACTGGTGTCTCTCAGTCCCTCTCTCTCAGGGAGATATCTGTACAATGACTGGTGTCTCTCAGTCCCTCTCTCTCTCTCAGGGAGATATCTGTACACTGACTGGTGTCTCTCAGTCCCTCTCTCTCTCTCAGGGAGAGATCTATACACTGACTGGTGTCTCTCAGACCCTCTCTCTCAGGGAGATATCTGTACACTGACTGGTGTCTCTCAGTCCCTCTCTCTCTGGGAGATATCTGTACACTGACTGGTGTCTCTCAGTCCCCTCTCTCTCAGGGAGATATCTGCACACTGACTGGTGTCTCTCAATCCCTCTCACTCAGGGAGATATCTGTACACTGACTGGTGTCTCTCAATCCCTCTCTCTCAAGGATATATCTGTACACTGACTGGTGTCTCTCAGTCCCTATCTCTCTCTCAGGGTGACATCTGTCCACTGACTGGTGTCTCTGAATCCCCTCTCTCTCAGGGAGATATCTGTACACTGACGGGTGTCTCTGAGTCCCTCTCTCTCTCAGGGAGATATCTGCACACTGACTAGTGTCTCTCAATCCCCACTCTCTCAGGGAGATATCTGTACACTGACTGGTGTCTCGCAGTCACTCTCTCAGGGAGATATCTGTACACTGACTGGTGTCTCTCAGTCCCTCTCTCTCAGGGAGATATTTGTACACTGACTGGTGTCTCTCAGTCCCTCTCGCTCAGGGAGATATCTGTACACTGACTGGTGTCTCTCAGTCCCTCTCTCTCAGGGAGATATCTGTACACTGACTGGTGTCTCTCAGTCCCTCGCTCTCTCTCAGGGAGATATCTGTACACTGACTGGTGTCTCTCAGTCCCTCTCTCTCAGGGAGATATCTGTACAATGACTGGTGTCTCTCAGTCCCTCTCTCTCTCTCAGGGAGATATCTGTACACTGACTGGTGTCTCTCAGTCACTCTCTCTCTCTCAGGGAGAGATCTATACACTGACTGGTGTCTCTCAGTCCCTCTCTCTCAGGGAGATATCTGTACACTGACAGGTGTCTCTCAGTCCCTCTCTCTCTGGGAGATATCTGTACACTGACTGGTGTCTCTCAGTCCCCTCTCTCTCAGGGAGATATCTGCACACTGACTGGTGTCTCTCAATCCCTCTCACTCAGGGAGATATCTGTACACTGACTGGTGTCTCTCAGTCCCTCTCTCTCTCAGGGAGATATCTGTACACTGACTGGTGTCTCTCAGTCCCTCTCTCTCAGGGAGATATCTGTACACTGACTGGTGTCTCTCAATCCCTCTCTCTCAAGGAGATATCTGTACACTGACTGGTGTCTCTCAGTCCCTCTCTCTCTCTCAGGATGATATCTGTCCACTGACTGGTGTCTCTGAATCCCCTCTCTCTCAGGGAGATATCTGTACACTGACTGGTGTCTCTGAGTCCCTCTCTCTCTCAGGGAGATATCTGCACACTGACTAGTCTCTCTCAATCCCCTCTCTCACAGGGAGATATCTGTACACTGACTGGTGTCTCGCAGTCACTCTCTCTCAGTGAGATATCTGTACACTGACTGGTGTGTCTCAGTCCCTCTCTCTCAGGGAGATATCTGTACACTGACTGGTGTCTCTCAGTCCCTCTCTCTCTCAGGGAGATATCTGTACACTGACTGGTGTCTCTCAGTCTCTCTCTCTCTCAGGGAGATATCTGTACACTGACTGGTGTCTCTCAGTCCCTCTCTCTCTCTCAGGGAGATATCTGTACACTGACTGGTGTCTCTCAGTCCCTCTCTCTCAGGGAGATATCTGTACACTGACTGGTGTCTCTCGGTCCCTCTCTCTCAGGGAGATATCTGTACACTGACTGGTGTCTCTCAGTCCCTCTCTCTCATGGAGATATCTGTACACTGACTGGTGTCTCTCAGTCCCTCTCTCTCAGGGAGATATCTGTACACTGACTGGTGTCTCTCAGTCCCTCTCTCTCAGGGAGATATCTGTACACTGACTGGTGTCTCTCAGTCCCTCTCTCTCAGGGAGATATCTGTACACTGACTGGTGTCTCTCAGTCCCTCGCTCTCTCTCAGGGAGATATCTGTACACTGACTGGTGTCTCTCAGTCCCTCTCTCTCAGGGAGATATCTGTACACTGACTGGTGTCTCTCAGTCCCTCTCTCTCAGGGAGATATCTGTACTCTGACTGGTGTCTCTCAGTCCCTCTCTCTCTCTCAGGGAGATGTCTGTACACTGACTGGTGTCTCTCAGTCCCTCTCTCTCAGGGAGATATCTGTACACTGACTGGTGTCTCTCAGTCCCTCTCTCTCTCTCAGGGAGATATCTGTACACTGACTGGTGTCTCTCAGTCCCTCTCTCTCAGGGAGAGATCTATACACTGACTGGTGTCTCTCAGTCCCTCTCTTTCAGGGAGATATCTGTACACTGACTGGTGTCTCTCAGTCCCTCTCTCTCTCTCAGGGTGATATCTGTCCACTGACTGGTGTCTCTCAGTCCCTCTCTTTCAGGGAGATATCTGTACACTGACTGGTGTCTCTCAGTCCCTCTCTCTCTCGGGGAGATATCTGTACACTGACTGGTGTCTCTCAATCCCTCTCTCTCAAGGAGATATCTGTACACTGACTGGTGTCTCTCAGTCCCTCTCTCTCTCTCAGGGTGATATCTGTCCACTGACTGGTGTCTCTGAGTCCCTCTCTCTCTCAGGGAGATATCTGCACACTGACTAGTGTCTCTCAATCCCCTCTCTCTCAGGGAGATATCTGTACACTGACTGGTATCTCTCAGTCCCTCTCTCTCAGGGAGATATCTGTACACTGACTGGTGTCTCTCGGTCCCTCTCTCTCAGGGAGATATCTGTACACTGACTGGTGTCTCTCAGTCCCTCTCTCTCTCTCAGGGAGATATCTGTACACTGACTGGTGTCTCTCAGTCCCTCTCTCTCAGGGAGATATCTGTACACTGACTGGTGTCTCTCAGTCCCTCTCTCTCAGGGAGTTATCTGTACTCTGACTGGTGTCTCTCAGTCCCTCGCTCTCTCTCAGGGAGATATCTGTACACTGACTGGTGTCTCTCAGTCCCTCTCTCTCAGGGAGATATCTGTACAATGACTGGTGTCTCTCAGTCCCTCTCTCTCTCTCAGGGAGATATCTGTACACTGACTGGTGTCTCTCAGTCCCTCTCTCTCTCTCAGGGAGAGATCTATACACTGACTGGTGTCTCTCAGTCCCTCTCTCTCAGGGAGATATCTGTACACTGACTGGTGTCTCTCAGTCCCTCTCTCTCTGGGAGATATCTGTACACTGACTGGTGTCTCTCAGTCCCCTCTCTCTCAGGGAGATATCTGTACACTGACTGGTGTCTCTCAGTCCCTCTCTCTCTCTCAAGGTGACATCTGTCCACTGACTGGTGTCTCTGAATCCCCTCTCTCTCAGGGAGATATCTGTACACTGACGGGTGTCTCTGAGTCCCTCTCTCTCTCAGGGAGATATCTGCACACTGACTAGTGTCTCTCAATCCCCTCTCTCTCAGGGAGATATCTGTACACTGACTGGTGTCTCGCAGTCACTCTCTCAGGGAGATATCTGTACACTGACTGGTGTCTCTCAGTCCCTCTCTCTCAGTGAGATATCTGTACACTGACTGGTGTGTCTCTGTCCCTCTCTCTCAGGGAGATACCTGTACACTGACTGGTGTCTCTCAGTCCCTCTCTCTCTCAGGGAGATATCAGTACACTGACTGGTGTCTCACAGTCCCTCTCTCTCTCTCAGGGAGATATCTGTACACTGACTGGTGTCTCTCAGTCCCGCTCTCCCTCAGGGAGATATCTGTACACTGACTGGTGTCTCTCAGTCCCTCTCTCTCAGGGAGATATCTGTACACTGACTGGTGTCTCTCAGTCCCCTCTCTCTCAGGGAGATATCTGTACACTGACTGGTGTCTCATCAGTCCCTCTCTCTCAGGGAGATATCTGTACACTGACTGGTGTCTCACAATACCTCTCTCTCAGGGAGATATCTGTACACTGACTGGTGTCTCTCATTCTCTCTCTCTCAGGGAGATATCTGTACACTGACTGGTGTCTCTCAGTCCCTCTCTCTCATGGAGATATCTGTACACTGACTGGTGTCTCTCAGTCCCTCTCTCTCAGGGAGATATCTGTACACTGACTGGTGTCTCTCAGTCCCTCTCTCTCAGGGAGATATCTGTACACTGACTGGTGTCTCTCAGTCCCTCTCTCTCAGGAAGATATCTGTACACTGACTGGTGTCTCTCAGTCCCTCTCTCTCTCTCAGGGAGATATCTGTACACTGACTGGTGTCTCTCAGTCCCTCTCTCTCAGGGAGATATCTGTACACTGACTGGTGTCTCTCAGTCCCTCTCTCTCAGGAAGATATCTGTACACTGAATGGTGTCTCTCAGTCCCTCTCTCTCAGGAAGATATCTGTACACTGACTGGTGTCTCTCAGTCCCTCTCTATCAGGGAGATATCTGTACACTGACTGGTGTCTCTCAGTCCCTCTCTCTCAGGGAGAAATCTGTACACTGACTGGTGTCTCTCATTCCCTTCTCTCTCAGGGAGATATCTGTACACTGACTGGTGTCTCTCAGTCCCTCTCTCTCAGGGAGATATCTGTACACTGACTGGTATCTCTCAGTCCCTCTCTCTCAGGGAGATATCTGTACACTGACTGGTGTCTCTCAGTCCCTCTCTCTCTCTCAGGGAGATATCTGTACACTGACTGGTGTCTCTCAGTCCCTCTCTCTCAGGGAGATATCTGTACACTGACTCGTGTCTCTCAGTCCCTCTCTCTCTCAGGGAGATATCTGTACACTGACTGGTGTCTCTCAGTCTCTCTCTCTCTCAGGGAGATATCTGTACACTGACTGGTGTCTCTCAGTCCCTCTCTCTCTCTCAGGGAGATATCTGTACTCTGACTGGTGTCTCTCAGTCCCTCTCTCTCAGGGAGATATCTGTACACTGACTGGTGTCTCTCAGTCTCTCTCCTCTCAGGGAGATATCTGTACACTGACTGGTGTCTCTCGGTCCCTCTCTCTCAGGGAGATATCTGTACACTGACTGGTGTCTCTCAGTCCCCTCTCTCTCATGGAGATATCTCTATACTGACAGGTGTCTCTCAGTCCCTCTCTCTCTGGGAGATATCTGTACACTGACTGGTGTCTCTCAGTCCCCTCTCTCTCAGGGAGATATCTGCACACTGACTGGTGTCTCTCAATCCCTCTCACTCAGGGAGATATCTGTACACTGAATGGTGTCTCTCAATCCCTCTCTCTCAGGGAGATATCTGTACACTGACTGGTGTCACTCAGTCCCTCTCTCTCTCTCAGGGTGATATCTGTCCACTGACTGGTGTCTCTGAATCCCCTCTCTCTCAGGGAGATATCTGTACACTGACTGGTGTCTCTCAGTCCCTCTCTCTCAGGGAGATATCTGTACACTGACTGGTGTCTCTCAGTCCCTCTCTCTCAGGGAGATATCTGTACACTGACTGGTGTCACTCAGTCCCTCTCTCTCTCTCAGGGTGATATCTGTCCACTGACTGGTGTCTCTGAATCCCCTCTCTCTCAGGGAGATATCTGTACACTGACTGGTGTCTCTGAGTCCCTCTCTCTCTCAGGGAGATATCTGCACACTGACTAGTGTCTCTCAATCCCCTCTCTCTCAGGGAGATATCTGTACACTGACTGGTGTCTCGCAGTCACTCTCTCAGGGAGATATCTGTACACTGACTGGTGTCTCTCAGTCCCTCTCTCTCAGTGAGATATCTGTACACTGACTGGTGTGTCTCAGTCCCTCTCTCTCTCAGGGAGATATACGTACACTGACTGGTGTCTCTCAGTCTCTCTCTCTCTCAGTGAGATATCAGTACACTGACTGGTGTCTCTCAGTCCCTCTCTCTCTCTCAGGGAGATATCTGTACACTGACTGGTGTCTCTCAGTCCCTCTCTCTCAGGGAGATATCTGTACACTGTCTGGTGTCTCTCGGTCCCTCTCTCTCAGGGAGATATCTGTACACTGACTGGTGTCTCTCAGTCCCACTCTCTCAGGGAGATATCTGTACACTGACTGGTGTCTCTCAGTCCTTCTCTCTCAGGGAGATATCTGTACACTGACTGGTGTCTCTCAGTCCCTCTCTCTCAGGGAGATATCTGTACACTGACTGGTGTCTCTCAGTCCCTCTCTCTCAGGGAGATATCTGTACACTGACTGGTGTCTCTCAGTCCCTCGCTCTCTCTCAGGGGAGATATCTGTACACTGACTGGTGTCTCTCAGTCCCTCTCTCTCAGGGAGATATCTGTACAATGACTGGTGTCTCTCAGTCCCTCTCTCTCTCTCAGGGAGATATCTGTACACTGACTGGTGTCTCTCAGTCCCTCTCTCTCTCTCAGGGAGAGATCTATACACTGACTGGTGTCTCTCAGTCCCCTCTCTCTCAGGGAGATATCTGTACACTGACTGGTGTGTCTCAGTCCCTCTCTCTCAGGGAGATATCTGTACACTGACTGGTGTCTCTCAGTCCCTCTCTCTCAGGGAGATATCAGTACACTGACTGGTGTCTCACAGTCCCCTCTCTCTCTCTCAGGGAGATATCTGTACACTGACTGGTGTCTCTCAGTCCCTCTCTCCCTCTTGGAGATATCTGTACACTGACTGATGTCACTCAGTCCCTCTCTCTCAGGGAGATATCTGTAAACTGACTGGTGTCTCATCAGTCCCTCTCTCTCAGGGAGATATCTGTACACTGACTGGTGTCTCACAATACCTCTCTCTCAGGGAGATATCTGTACACTGACTGGTGTCTCTCATTCTCTCTCTCTCAGGGAGATATCTGTACACTGACTGGTGTCTCTCGGACCCTCTCTCTCAGGGAGATATCTGTACACTGACTGGTGTTTCTCAGTCCCTCTCTCTCATGGAGATATCTGTACACTGACTGGTGTCTCTCAGTCCCCTCTCTCTCAGGGAGATATCTGTACACTGACTGGTGTCTCTCAGTCCCTCTCTCTCAGGGAGATATCTGTACACTGACTGGTGTCTCTCAGTCCCTCTCTCTCAGGAAGATATCTGTACACTGACTGGTGTTTCTCAGTCCCTCTCTCTCATGGAGATATCTGTACACTGACTGGTGTCTCTCAGTCCCCTCTCTCTCAGGGAGATATCTGTACACTGACTGGTGTCTCTCAGTCCCTCTCTCTCAGGGAGATATCTGTACACTGACTGGTGTCTCTCAGTCCCTCTCTCTCAGGAAGATATCTGTACACTGACTGGTGTCTCTCAGTCCCTCTCTCTCTCTCAGGGAGATATCTGTACACTGACTGGTGTCTCTCAGTCCCTCTCTCTCAGGGAGATATCTGTACACTGACTGGTGTCTCTCAGTCCCTCTCTCTCAGGAAGATATCTGTACACTGACTGGTGTCTCTCAGTCCCTCTCTCTCAGGAAGATATCTGTACACTGACTGGTGTCTCTCAGTCCCACTCTCTCAGGGAGATATCTGTACACTGACTGGTGTCTCTCATTCCCCTCTCTCTCAGGGAGATATCTGTACACTGACTGGTGTCTCTCAGTCCCTCTCTCTCAGGGAGATATCTGTACACTGACTGGTATCTCTCAGTCCCTCTCTCTCAGGGAGGATATCTGTACACTGACTGGTGTCTCTCAGTCCCTCTCCTCTCTCTCAGGGAGATATCTGTACACTGACTGGTGTCTCTCAGTCCCTCTCTCTCAGGGAGATATCTGTACAATGACTGGTGTCTCTCAGTCCCTCTCTCTCTCTCAGGGAGATATCTGTACACCTGACTGGTGTCTCTCAGTCCCTCTCTCTCTCTCAGGGAGAGATCTATACATTGACTGGTGTCTCTCAGTCCCTCTCTCTCAGGGAGATATCTGTACACTGACTGGTGTCTCTCAATCCCTCTCTCTCAAGGAGATATCTGTACACTGACTGGTGTCTCTCAGTCCCTCTCTCTCTCTCAGGGTGATATCTGTCCACTGACTGGTGTCTCTGAATCCCCTCTCTCTCAGGGAGATATCTGTACACTGACTGGTGTCTCTGAGTCCCTCTCTCTCTCAGGGAGATATCTGCACACTGACTAGTGTCTCTCAATCCCCTCTCTCTCAGGGAGATATCTGTACACTGACTGGTGTCTCGCAGTCACTCTCTCAGGGAGATATCTGTACACTGACTGGTGTCTCTCAGTCCCTCTCTCTCAGTGAGATATCTGTACACTGACTGGTGTGTCTCAGTCCCTCTCTCTCAGGGAGATATCTGTACACTGACTGGTGTCTCTCAGTCCCTCTCTCTCTCAGGGAGATATCTGTACACTGACTGGTGTCTCTCAGTCTCTCTCTCTCTCAGGGAGATATCTGTACACTGACTGGTGTCTCTCAGTCCCTCTCTCTCTCTCAGGGAGATATCTGTACAGTGACTGGTGTCTCTCAGTCCCTCTCTCTCAGGGAGATATCTGTACACTGACTGGTGTCTCTCAGTCCCTCTCTCTCAGGGAGATATCTGTACACTGACTGGTGTCTCTCAGTCCCTCTCTCTCAGGAAGATATCTGTACACTGACTGGTGTCTCGCAGTCACTCTCTCAGGGAGATATCTGTACACTGACTGGTGTCTCTCAGTCCCTCTCTCTCAGGGAGATATCTGTACACTGACTGGTGTCTCTCAGTCCCTCTCTCTCAGGGAGATATCTGTACACTGACTGGTGTCTCTCAGTCCCTCTCTCTCAGGGAGATATCTGTACACTGACTGGTGTCTCTCAGTCCCTCGCTCTCTCTCAGGGAGATATCTGTACACTGACTGGTGTCTCTCAGTCCCTCTCTCTCAGGGAGATATCTGTACAATGACTGGTGTCTCTCAGTCCCTCTCTCTCTCTCAGGGAGATATCTGTACACTGACCGGTGTCTCTCAGTCCCTCTCTCTCTCTCAGGGAGAGATCTATACACTGACTGGTGTCTCTCAGTCCCTCTCTCTCAGGGAGATATCTGTACACTGACTGGTGTCTCTCAGTCCCTCTCTCTCTCAGTGAGATATCTGTACACTGACTGGTGTCTCTCAGTCCCTCTCTCTCTGGGAGATATCTGTACAATGTCTGGTGTCTCTCAGTCCCTCTCTCTCTCTCAGGGAGATATCTGTACACTGACTGGTGTCTCTCAGTCCCTCTCTCTCTCTCAGGGAGAGATCTATACACTGACTGGTGTCTCTCAGTCCCTCTCTCTCAGGGAGATATCTGTACACTGACTGGTGTCTCTCAGTCCCTCTCTCTCAGGGAGATATCTGTACACTGACTGGTGTCTCTCAGTCCCCTCTCTCTCAGGGAGATATCTGTACACTGACTGGTATCTCTCAGTCCCTCTCTCTCAGGGAGATATCTGTACACTGACTGGTGTCTCTCAGTCCCTCTCTCTCTCTCAGGGAGATATCTGTACACTGACTGGTGTCTCTCAGTCCCTCTCTCTCAGGGAGATATCTGTACAATGACTGGTGTCTCTCAGTCCCTCTCTCTCTCTCAGGGAGATATCTGTACACTGACTGGTGTCTCTCAGTCCCTCTCTCTCTCTCAGGGAGAGATCTATACATTGACTGGTGTCTCTCAGTCCCTCTCTCTCAGGGAGATATCTGTACACTGACTGGTGTCTCTCAATCCCTCTCTCTCAAGGAGATATCTGTACACTGACTGGTGTCTCTCAGTCCCTCTCTCTCTCTCAGGGTGATATCTGTCCACTGACTGGTGTCTCTGAATCCCCTCTCTCTCAGGGAGATATCTGTACACTGACTGGTGTCTCTGAGTCCCTCTCTCTCTCAGGGAGATATCTGCACACTGACTAGTGTCTCTCAATCCCCTCTCTCTCAGGGAGATATCTGTACACTGACTGGTGTCTCGCAGTCACTCTCTCAGGGAGATATCTGTACACTTACTGGTGTCTCTCAGTCCCTCTCTCTCAGGGAGATATCTGTACACTGACTGGTGTGTCTCAGTCCCTCTCTCTCAGGGAGATATCTGTACACTGACTGGTGTCTCTCAGTCCCTCTCTCTCTCAGGGAGATATCTGTACACTGACTGGTGTCTCTCAGTCTCTCTCTCTCTCAGGGAGATATCTGTACACTGTCTGGTGTCTCTCAGTCCCTCTCTCTCTCTCAGGCAGATATCTGTACAGTGACTGGTGTCTCTCAGTCCCTCTCTCTCAGGGAGATATCTGTACACTGACTGGTGTCTCTCGGTCCCTCTCTCTCAGGGAGATATCTGTACACTGACTGGTGTTTCTCAGTCCCTCTCTCTCATGGAGATATCTGTACACTGACTGGTGTCTCTCAGTCCCTCTCTCTCAGGGAGATATCTGTACACTGACTGGTGTCTCTCAGTCCCTCTCTCTCAGGGAGATATCTGTACACTGACTGGTGTCTCTCAGTCCTCTGTCTCTCAGGGAGATATCTGTACACTGACTGGTGTCTCTCAGTCCCTCTCTCTCAGGGAGATATCTGTACACTGACTGGTGTCTCTCAGTCCCTCGCTCTCTCTCAGGGATATATCTGTACACTGACTGGTGTCTCTCAGTCCCTCTCTCTCAGGGAGATATCTGTACAATGACTGGTGTCTCTCAGTCCCTCTCTCTCTCTCAGGGAGATATCTGTACACTGACCGGTGTCTCTCAGTCCCTCTCTCTCTCTCAGGGAGAGATCTATACACTGACTGGTGTCTCTCAGTCCCTCTCTCTCAGGGAGATATCTGTACACTGACTGGTGTCTCTCAGTCCCTCTCTCTCTCAGTGAGATATCTGTACACTGACTGGTGTCTCTCAGTCCCTCTCTCTCTGGGAGATATCTGTACACTGACTGGTGTCTCTCAGTCCCCTCTCTCTCAGGGAGATATCTGTACACTGACTGGTGTCTCTCAATCCCTCTCTCTCAGGGAGATATCTGTACACTGACTGGTGTCTCACAATACCTCTCTCTCAGGGAGATATCTGTACACTGACTGGTGTCTCTCATTCTCTCTCTCTCAGGGAGATATCTGTACACTGACTGGTGTCTCTCAGTCCCTCTCTCTCATGGAGATATCTGTACACTGACTGGTGTCTCTCAGTCCCTCTCTCTCAGGGAGATATCTGTACACTGACTGGTGTCTCTCAGTCCCTCTCTCTCAGGGAGATATCTGTACACTGACTGGTGTCTCTCAGTCCCTCTCTCTCAGGAAGATATCTGTACACTGACTGGTGTCTCTCAGTCCCTCTCTCTCTCTCAGGGAGATATCTGTACACTGACTGGTGTCTCTCAGTCCCTCTCTCTCAGGGAGATATCTGTACACTGACTGGTGTCTCTCAGTCCCTCTCTCTCAGGAAGATATCTGTACACTGAATGGTGTCTCTCAGTCCCTCTCTCTCAGGAAGATATCTGTACACTGACTGGTGTCTCTCAGTCCCTCTCTATCAGGGAGATATCTGTACACTGACTGGTGTCTCTCAGTCCCTCTCTCTCAGGGAGAAATCTGTACACTGACTGGTGTCTCTCATTCCCCTCTCTCTCAGGGAGATATCTGTACACTGACTGGTGTCCCTCAGTCCCTCTCTCTCAGGGAGATATCTGTACACTGACTGGTATCTCTCAGTCCCTCTCTCTCAGGGAGATATCTGTACACTGACTGGTGTCTCTCAGTCCCTCTCTCTCTCTCAGGGAGATATCTGTACACTGACTGGTGTCTCTAAGTCCCTCTCTCTCAGGGAGATATCAGTACACTGACTGGTGTCTCTCAGTCCCTCTCTCTCTCAGGGAGATATCTGTACACTGACTGGTGTCTCTCAGTCTCTCTCTCTCTCAGGGAGATATCTGTACACTGACTGGTGTCTCTCAGTCCCTCTCTCTCTCTCAGGGAGATATCTGTACTCTGACTGGTGTCTCTCAGTCCCTCTCTCTCAGGGAGATATCTGTACACTGACTGGTGTCTCTCAGTCTCTCTCTCTCAGGGAGATATCTGTACACTGACTGGTGTCTCTCGGTCCCTCTCTCTCAGGGAGATATCTGTACACTGACTGGTGTCTCTCAGTCCCTCTCTCTCATGGAGATATCTCTATACTGACAGGTGTCTCTCAGTCCCTCTCTCTCTGGGAGATATCTGTACACTGACTGGTGTCTCTCAGTCCCCTCTCTCTCAGGGAGATATCTGCACACTGACTGGTGTCTCTCAATCCCTCTCACTCAGGGAGATATCTGTACACTGAATGGTGTCTCTCAATCCCTCTCTCTCAAGGAGATATCTGTACACTGACTGGTGTCTCTCAGTCCCTCTCTCTCTGGGAGATATCTGCACACTGACTGGTGTCTCTCAGTCTCTCTCTCTCTCAGGGAGATATCTGTACACTGACTGGTGTCTCTCAGTCCCTCTCTCTCTCTCAGGGAGATATCTGTACACTGACTGGTGTCTCTCAGTCCCTCTCTCTCAGGGAGATATCTGTACACTGACTGGTGTCTCTCAGTCTCTCTCTCTCAGGGAGATATCTGTACACTGACTGGTGTCTCTCGGTCCCTCTCTCTCAGGGAGATATCTGTACACTGACTGGTGTCTCTCAGTCCCTCTCTCTCAGGGAGATATCTGTACACTGACTGGTGTCTCTCAATCCCTCTCTCTCAAGGAGATATCTGTACACTGACTGGTGTCTCTCAGTCCCTCTCTCTCAGGGAGATATCTGTACACTGAATGGTGTCTCTCAATCCCTCTCTCTCAAGGAGATATCTGTACACTGACTGGTGTCACTCAGTCCCTCTCTCTCTCTCAGGGTGATATCTGTCCACTGACTGGTGTCTCTGAATCCCCTCTCTCTCAGGGAGATATCTGTACACTGACTGGTGTCTCTCAGTCCCTCTCTCTCAGGGAGATATCTGTACACTGACTGGTGTCTCTCAGTCCCTCTCTCTCAGGGAGATATCTGTACACTGACTGGTGTCACTCAGTCCCTCTCTCTCTCTCAGGGTGATATCTGTCCACTGACTGGTGTCTCTGAATCCCCTCTCTCTCAGGGAGATATCTGTACACTGACTGGTGTCTCTGAGTCCCTCTCTCTCTCAGGGAGATATCTGCACACTGACTAGTGTCTCTCAATCCCCTCTCTCTCAGGGAGATATCTGTACACTGACTGGTGTCTCGCAGTCACTCTCTCAGGGAGATATCTGTACACTGACTGGTGTCTCTCAGTCCCTCTCTCTCAGTGAGATATCTGTACACTGACTGGTGTGTCTCAGTCCCTCTCTCTCAGGGAGATATCTGTACACTGACTGGTGTCTCTCAGTCCCTCTCTCTCTCAGGGAGATATACGTACACTGACTAGTGTCTCTCAGTCTCTCTCTCTCTCAGTGAGATATCAGTACACTGACTGGTGTCTCTCAGTCCCTCTCTCTCTCTCAGGGAGATATCTGTACACTGACTGGTGTCTCTCAGTCCCTCTCTCTCAGGGAGATATCTGTACACTGACTGGTGTCTCTCGGTCCCTCTCTCTCAGGGAGATATCTGTACACTGACTGGTGTCTCTCAGTCCCACTCTCTCAGGGAGATATCTGTACACTGACTGGTGTCTCTCAGTCCCTCTCTCTCTCTCTCAGGGTGATATCTGTACACTGACTGGTGTCTCTCAGTCTCTCTCTCTCTCAGGGAGATATCTGTACACTGACTGATGTCCCTCAGTCCCTCTCTCTCAGGGAGATATCTGTACACTGACCGGTGTCTCTCAGTCCCTCGCTCTCTCTCAGGGAGATATCTGTACACTGACTGGTGTCTCTCAGTCCCTCTCTCTCAGGGAGATATCTGTACACTGACTGATGTCTCTCAGTCCCTCTCTCTCAGGGAGATATCTGTACACTGACCGGTGTCTCTCAGTCCCTCGCTCTCTCTCAGGGAGATATCTGTACACTGACTGGTGTCTCTCAGTCCCTCTCTCTCAGGGAGATATCTGTACAATGACTGGTGTCTCTCAGTCCCTCTCTCTCTCTCAGGGAGATATCTGTACACTGACTGGTGTCTCTCAGTCCCTCTCTCTCTCTCAGGGAGAGATCTATACACTGACTGGTGTCTCTCAGTCCCTCTCTCTCAGGGAGATATCTGTACACTGACTGGTGTGTCTCAGTCCCTCTCTCTCAGGGAGATATCTGTACACTGACTGGTGTCTCTCAGTCCCTCTCTCTCAGGGAGATATCAGTACACTGACTGGTGTCTCACAGTCCCTCTCGCTCTCTCAGGGAGATATCTGTACACTGACTGGTGTCTCTCAGTCCCTCTCTCCCTCATGGAGATATCTGTACACTGACTGGTGTCTCTCAGTCCCTCTCTCTCAGGGAGATATCTGTACACTGACTGGTGTCTCTCGTTCCCTCTCTCTCAGGGAGATATCTGTACACTGACTGGTGTCTCATCAGTCCCTCTCTCTCAGGGAGATATCTGTACACTGACTGGTGTCTCACAATACCTCTCTCTCAGGGAGATATCTGTACACTGACTGGTGTCTCTCATTCTCTCTCTCTCAGGGAGATATCTGTACACTGACTGGTGTCTCTCGGTCCCTCTCTCTCAGGGAGATATCTGTACACTGACTGGTGTTTCTCAGTCCCTCTCTCTCATGGAGATATCTGTACACTGACTGGTGTCTCTCAGTCCCTCTCTCTCAGGAAGATATCTGTACACTGACTGGTGTCTCTCAGTCCCTCTCTCTCAGGAAGATATCTGTACACTGACTGGTGTCTCTCAGTCCCTCTCTATCAGGGAGATATCTGTACACTGACTGGTGTCTCTCAGTCCCTCTCTCTCAGGGAGATATCTGTACACTGACTGGTGTCTCTCATTCCCCTCTCTCTCAGGGAGATATCTGTACACTGACTGGTGTCTCTCAGTCCCTCTCTCTCAGGGAGATATCAGTACACTGACTGGTATCTCTCAGTCCCTCTCTCAGGGAGATATCTGTACACTGACTGGTGTCTCTCAGTCCCTCTCTCTCTCTCAGGGAGATATCTGTACACTGACTGGTGTCTCTCAGTCCCTCTCTCTCAGGGAGATATCTGTACAATGACTGGTGTCTCTCAGTCCCTCTCTCTCTCTCAGGGAGATATCTGTACACTGACTGGTGTCTCTCAGTCCCTCTCTCTCTCTCAGGGAGAGATCTATACACTGACTGGTGTCTCTCAGTCCCTCTCTCTCAGGGAGATATCTGTACACTGACTGGTGTCTCTCAATCCCTCTCTCTCAAGGAGATATCTGTACACTGACTGGTGTCTCTCAGTCCCTCTCTCTCTCTCAGGGTGATATCTGTCCACTGACTGGTGTCTCTGAATCCCCTCTCTCTCAGGGAGATATCTGTACACTGACTGGTGTCTCTGAGTCCCTCTCTCTCTCAGGGAGATATCTGCACACTGACTAGTGTCTCTCAATCCCCTCTCTCTCAGGGAGATATCTGTACACTGACTGGTGTCTCGCAGTCACTCTCTCAGGGAGATATCTGTACACTGACTGGTGTCTCTCAGTCCCTCTCTCTCAGGGAGATATCTGTACACTGACTGGTGTGTCTCAGTCCCTCTCTCTCAGGGAGATATCTGTACACTGACTGGTGTCTCTCAGTCCCTCTCTCTCTCAGGGAGATATCTGTACACTGACTGGTGTCTCTCAGTCTCTCTCTCTCTCAGGGAGATATCTGTACACTGACTGGTGTCTCTCAGTCCCTCTCTCTCTCTCAGGGAGATATCTGTACAGTGACTGGTGTCTCTCAGTCCCTCTCTCTCAGGGAGATATCTGTACACTGACTGGTGTCTCTCGGTCCCTCTCTCTCAGGGAGATATCTGTACACTGACTGGTGTCTCTCAGTCCCTCTCTCTCATGGAGATATCTGTACACTGACTGGTGTCTCTCAGTCCCTCTCTCTCAGGGAGATATCTGTACACTGACTGGTGTCTCTCAGTCCCACTCTCTCAGGGAGATATCTGTACACTGACTGGTGTCTCTCAGTCCTCTGTCTCTCAGGGAGATATCTGTACACTGACTGGTGTCTCTCAGTCCCTCTCTCTCAGGGAGATATCTGTACACTGACTGGTGTCTCTCAGTCCCTCGCTCTCTCTCAGGGAGATATCTGTACACTGACTGGTGTCTCTCAGTCCCTCTCTCTCAGGGAGATATCTGTACAATGACTGGTGTCTCTCAGTCCCTCTCTCTCTCTCAGGGAGATATCTGTACACTGACCGGTGTCTCTCAGTCCCTCTCTCTCTCTCAGGGAGAGATCTATACACTGACTGGTGTCTCTCAGTCCCTCTCTCTCAAGGAGATATCTGTACACTGACTGGTGTCTCTCAGTCCCTCTCTCTCTCAGTGAGATATCTGTACACTGACTGGTGTCTCTCAGTCCCTCTCTCTCTGGGAGATATCTGTACACTGACTGGTGTCTCTCAGTCCCCTCTCTCTCAGGGAGATATCTGCACACTGACTGGTGTCTCTCAATCCCTCTCACTCAGAGAGATATCTGTACACTGACTGGTGTCTCTCAGTCCCTCTCTCTCTCTCAGGGTGATATCTGTCCACTGACTGGTGTCTCTGAATCCCCTCTCTCTCAGGGAGATATCTGTACACTGACTGGTGTCTCTGATTCCCTCTCTCTCTCAGGGAGATATCTGCACACTGACTAGTGTCTCTCAATCCCCTCTCTCTCAGGGAGATATCTGTACACTGACTGGTGTCTCGCAGTCACTCTCTCAGGGAGATATCTGTACACTGACTGGTGTCTCTCAGTCCCTCTCTCTCAGTGAGATATCTGTACACTGACTGGTGTGTCTCAGTCCCTCTCTCTAAGGGAGATATCTGTACACTGACTGGTGTCTCTCAGTCCCTCTCTCTCAGGGAGATATCAGTACACTGACTGGTGTCTCACAGTCCCTCTCTCTCTCTCAGGGAGATATCTGTACACTGACTGGTGTCTCTCAGTCCCGCTCTCCCTCAGGGAGATATCTGTACACTGACTGGTGTCTCTCAGTCCCTCTCTCTCAGGGAGATATCTGTACACTGACTGGTGTCTCTCAGTCCCCTCTCTCTCAGGGAGATATCTGTACACTGACTGGTGTCTCATCAGTCCCTCTCTCTCAGGGAGATATCTGTACACTGACTGGTGTCTCTCAGTCCCTCTCTCTCATGGAGATATCTGTACACTGTCTGGTGTCTCTCAGTCCCTCTCTCTCAGGGAGATATCTGTACACTGACTGGTGTCTCTCAGTCCCTCTCTCTCAGGGAGATATCTGTACACTGACTGGTGTCTCTCAGTCCCTCTCTCTCTCTCAGGGAGATATCTGTACACTGACTGGTGTCTCTCAGTCCCTCTCTCTCAGGGAGATATCTGTACACTGACTGGTGTCTCTCAGTCCCTCTCTCTCAGGAAGATATCTGTACACTGACTGGTGTCTCTCAGTCCCTCTCTCTCAGGAAGATATCTGTACACTGACTGGTGTCTCTCAGTCCCTCTCTATCAGGGAGATATCTGTACACTGACTGGTGTCTCTCAGTCCGTCTCTCTCAGGGAGATATCTGTACACTGACAGGTGTCTCTCATTCCCCTCTCTCTCAGGGAGATATCTGTACACTGACTGGTGTCTCTCAGTCCCTCTCTCTCAGGGAGATATCTGTACACTGACTGGTGTCTCTCAGTCCCTCTCTCTCTCTCAGGGAGATATCTGTACACTGACTGGTGTCTCTCAGTCCCTCTCTCTCAGGGAGATATCTGTACACTGACTGGTGTCTCTCAGTCCCTCTCTCTCTCAGGGAGATATCTGTACACTGACTGGTGTCTCTCGGTCCCTCTCTCTCAGGGAGATATCTGTACACTGACTGGTGTCTCTCAGTCCCTCTTTCTCATGGAGATATCTGTACACTGACTGGTGTCTCTCAGTCCCTCTCTCTCAGGGAGATATCTGTACACTGACTGGTGTCTCTCAGTCCCTCTCTCTCAGGGAGATATCTGTACACTGACTGGTGTCTCTCAGTCCCTCTCTCTCATGGAGATATCTGTACACTGACTGGTGTCTCTCAGTCCCTCTCTCTCAGGGAGATATCTGTACACTGACTGGTGTCTCTCAGTCCTTCTCTCTCAGGGAGATATCTGTACACTGACTGGTGTCTCTCAGTCCCTCTCTCTCAGGGAGATATCTGTACACTGACTGGTGTCTCTCAGTCCTTCTCTCTCTCTCAGAGAGATATCTGTACACTGACTGGTGTCTCTCAGTCCCTCTCTCTCTCTCAGGGAGAGATCTATACACTGACTGGTGTCTCTCATTCCCTCTCTCTCAGGGAGATATCTGTACACTGACAGGTGTCTCTCAGTCCCTCTCTCTGGGAGATATCTGTACACTGACTGGTGTCTCTCAGTCCCCTCTCTCTCAGGGAGATATCTGCACACTGACTGGTGTCTCTCAATCCCTCTCACTCAGGGAGATATCTGTCCACTGACTGGTGTCTCTGAATCCCCTCTCTCTCAGGGAGATATCTGTACACTGACTGGTGTCTCTGAGACCCTCTCTCTCTCAGGGAGATATCTGCACACTGACTAGTGTCTCTCAATCCCCTCTCTCTCAGGGAGATATCTGTATACTGACTGGTGTCTCGCAGTCACTCTCTCAGGGAGATATCTGTACACTGACTGGTGTCTCTCAGTCCCTCTCTCTCAGTGAGATATCTGTACACTGACTGGTGTGTCTCAGTCCCTCTCTCTCAGGGAGATATCTGTACACTGACTGGTGTCTCTCAGTCCCTCTCTCTCTCAGGGAGATATCTGTACACTGTCTGGTGTCTCTCAGTCTCTCTCTCTCTCAGGGAGATATCTGTACACTGACTGGTGTCTCTCAGTCCCTCTCTCTCTCTCAGGAAGATATCTGTCCACTGACTGGTGTCTCTCAGTCCCTCTCTCTCAGGGAGATATCTGTACACTGACTGGTGTCTCTCAGTCCCTCTCTCTCAGGGAGATATCTGTACACTGACTGGTGTCTCTCGGTCCCTCTCTCTCAGGGAGATATCTGCACACTGACTGGTGTCTCTCAGTCCCTCTCTCTCAGGAAGATATCTGTACACTGACTGGTGTCTCTCAGTCCCTCTCTCTCTCTCAGGGAGATATCTGTACACTGACTGGTGTCTCTCAGTCCCTCTCTCTCAGGGAGATATCTGTACACTGACTGGTGTCTCTCAGTACCTCTCTCTCAGGAAGATATCTGTACACTGAATGGTGTCTCTCAGTCCCTCTCTCTCAGGAAGATATCTGTACACTGACTGGTGTCTCTCAGTCCCTCTCTATCAGGGAGATATCTGTACACTGACTGGTGTCTCTCAGTCCCTCTCTCTCAGGGAGAAATCTGTACACTGACTGGTGTCTCTCATTCCCCTCTCTCTCAGGGAGATATCTGTACACTGACTGGTGTCCCTCAGTCCCTCTCTCTCAGGGAGATATCTGTACACTGACTGGTATCTCTCAGTCCCTCTCTCTCAGGGAGATATCTGTACACTGACTGGTGTCTCTCAGTCCCTCTCTCTCTCTCAGGGAGATATCTGTACACTGACTGGTGTCTCTAAGTCCCTCTCTCTCAGGGAGATATCAGTACACTGACTGGTGTCTCTCAGTCCCTCTCTCTCTCAGGGAGATATCTGTACACTGACTGGTGTCTCTCAGTCTCTCTCTCTCTCAGGGAGATATCTGTACACTGACTGGTGTCTCTCAGTCCCTCTCTCTCTCTCAGGGAGATATCTGTACTCTGACTGGTGTCTCTCAGTCCCTCTCTCTCAGGGAGATATCTGTACACTGACTGGTGTCTCTCAGTCTCTCTCTCTCAGGGAGATATCTGTACACTGACTGGTGTCTCTCGGTCCCTCTCTCTCAGGGAGATATCTGTACACTGACTGGTGTCTCTCAGTCCCTCTCTCTCATGGAGATATCTCTATACTGACAGGTGTCTCTCAGTCCCTCTCTCTCTGGGAGATATCTGTACACTGACTGGTGTCTCTCAGTCCCCTCTCTCTCAGGGAGATATCTGCACACTGACTGGTGTCTCTCAATCCCTCTCACTCAGGGAGATATCTGTACACTGAATGGTGTCTCTCAATCCCTCTCTCTCAAGGAGATATCTGTACACTGACTGGTGTCTCTCAGTCCCTCTCTCTCTGGGAGATATCTGTACACTGACTGGTGTCTCTCAGTCTCTCTCTCTCTCAGGGAGATATCTGTACACTGACTGGTGTCTCTCAGTCCCTCTCTCTCTCTCAGGGAGATATCTGTACACTGACTGGTGTCTCTCAGTCCCTCTCTCTCAGGGAGATATCTGTACACTGACTGGTGTCTCTCAGTCTCTCTCTCTCAGGGAGATATCTGTACGCTGACTGGTGTCTCTCGGTCCCTCTCTCTCAGGGAGATATCTGTACACTGACTGGTGTCTCTCAGTCCCTCTCTCTCAGGGAGATATCTGTACACTGACTGGTGTCTCTCAATCCCTCTCTCTCAAGGAGATATCTGTACACTGACTGGTGTCTCTCAGTCCCCTCTCTCTCAGGGAGATATCTGTACACTGACTGGTGTCTCATCAGTCCCTCTCTCTCAGGGAGATATCTGTACACTGACTGGTGTCTCTCAGTCCCTCTCTCTCATGGAGATATCTGTACACTGTCTGGTGTCTCTCAGTCCCTCTCTCTCAGGGAGATATCTGTACACTGACTGGTGTCTCTCAGTCCCTCTCTCTCAGGGAGATATCTGTACACTGACTGGTGTCTCTCAGTCCCTCTCTCTCTCTCAGGGAGATATCTGTACACTGACTGGTGTCTCTCAGTCCCTCTCTCTCAGGGAGATATCTGTACACTGACTGGTGTCTCTCAGTCCCTCTCTCTCAGGAAGATATCTGTACACTGACTGGTGTCTCTCAGTCCCTCTCTCTCAGGAAGATATCTGTACACTGACTGGTGTCTCTCAGTCCCTCTCTATCAGGGAGATATCTGTACACTGACTGGTGTCTCTCAGTCCGTCTCTCTCAGGGAGATATCTGTACACTGACAGGTGTCTCTCATTCCCCTCTCTCTCAGGGAGATATCTGTACACTGACTGGTGTCTCTCAGTCCCTCTCTCTCAGGGAGATATCTGTACACTGACTGGTGTCTCTCAGTCCCTCTCTCTCTCTCAGGGAGATATCTGTACACTGACTGGTGTCTCTCAGTCCCTCTCTCTCAGGGAGATATCTGTACACTGACTGGTGTCTCTCAGTCCCTCTCTCTCTCAGGGAGATATCTGTACACTGACTGGTGTCTCTCGGTCCCTCTCTCTCAGGGAGATATCTGTACACTGACTGGTGTCTCTCAGTCCCTCTTTCTCATGGAGATATCTGTACACTGACTGGTGTCTCTCAGTCCCTCTCTCTCAGGGAGATATCTGTACACTGACTGGTGTCTCTCAGTCCCTCTCTCTCAGGGAGATATCTGTACACTGACTGGTGTCTCTCAGTCCCTCTCTCTCATGGAGATATCTGTACACTGACTGGTGTCTCTCAGTCCCTCTCTCTCAGGGAGATATCTGTACACTGACTGGTGTCTCTCAGTCCTTCTCTCTCAGGGAGATATCTGTACACTGACTGGTGTCTCTCAGTCCCTCTCTCTCAGGGAGATATCTGTACACTGACTGGTGTCTCTCAGTCCTTCTCTCTCTCTCAGAGAGATATCTGTACACTGACTGGTGTCTCTCAGTCCCTCTCTCTCTCTCAGGGAGAGATCTATACACTGACTGGTGTCTCTCATTCCCTCTCTCTCAGGGAGATATCTGTACACTGACAGGTGTCTCTCAGTCCCTCTCTCTGGGAGATATCTGTACACTGACTGGTGTCTCTCAGTCCCCTCTCTCTCAGGGAGATATCTGCACACTGACTGGTGTCTCTCAATCCCTCTCACTCAGGGAGATATCTGTACACTGACTGGTGTCTCTCAATCCCTCTCTCTCAAGGAGATATCTGTACACTGACTGGTGTCTCTCAGTCCCTCTCTCTCTCTCAGGGTGATATCTGTCCACTGACTGGTGTCTCTGAATCCCCTCTCTCTCAGGGAGATATCTGTACACTGACTGGTGTCTCTGAGACCCTCTCTCTCTCAGGGAGATATCTGCACACTGACTAGTGTCTCTCAATCCCCTCTCTCTCAGGGAGATATCTGTATACTGACTGGTGTCTCGCAGTCACTCTCTCAGGGAGATATCTGTACACTGACTGGTGTCTCTCAGTCCCTCTCTCTCAGTGAGATATCTGTACACTGACTGGTGTGTCTCAGTCCCTCTCTCTCAGGGAGATATCTGTACACTGACTGGTGTCTCTCAGTCCCTCTCTCTCTCAGGGAGATATCTGTACACTGTCTGGTGTCTCTCAGTCTCTCTCTCTCTCAGGGAGATATCTGTACACTGACTGGTGTCTCTCAGTCCCTCTCTCTCTCTCAGGAAGATATCTGTCCACTGACTGGTGTCTCTCAATCCCTCTCACTCAGGGAGATATCTGTACACTGAATGGTGTCTCTCAATCCCTCTCTCTCAAGGAGATATCTGTACACTGACTGGTGTCTCTCAGTCCCTCTCTCTCTGGGAGATATCTGTACACTGACTGGTGTCTCTCAGTCTCTCTCTCTCTCAGGGAGATATCTGTACACTGACTGGTGTCTCTCAGTCCCTCTCTCTCTCTCAGGGAGATATCTGTACACTGACTGGTGTCTCTCAGTCCCTCTCTCTCAGGGAGATATCTGTACACTGACTGGTGTCTCTCAGTCTCTCTCTCTCAGGGAGATATCTGTACACTGACTGGTGTCTCTCGGTCCCTCTCTCTCAGGGAGATATCTGTACACTGACTGGTGTCTCTCAGTCCCTCTCTCTCAGGGAGATATCTGTACACTGACTGGTGTCTCTCAATCCCTCTCTCTCAAGGAGATATCTGTACACTGACTGGTGTCTCTCAGTCCCTCTCTCTCAGGGAGATATCTGTACACTGAATGGTGTCTCTCAATCCCTCTCTCTCAAGGAGATATCTGTACACTGACTGGTGTCACTCAGTCCCTCTCTCTCTCTCAGGGTGATATCTGTCCACTGACTGGTGTCTCTGAATCCCCTCTCTCTCAGGGAGATATCTGTACACTGACTGGTGTCTCTCAGTCCCTCTCTCTCAGGGAGATATCTGTACACTGACTGGTGTCTCTCAGTCCCTCTCTCTCAGGGAGATATCTGTACACTGACTGGTGTCACTCAGTCCCTCTCTCTCTCTCAGGGTGATATCTGTCCACTGACTGGTGTCTCTGAATCCCCTCTCTCTCAGGGAGATATCTGTACACTGACTGGTGTCTCTGAGTCCCTCTCTCTCTCAGGGAGATATCTGCACACTGACTAGTGTCTCTCAATCCCCTCTCTCTCAGGGAGATATCTGTACACTGACTGGTGTCTCGCAGTCACTCTCTCAGGGAGATATCTGTACACTGACTGGTGTCTCTCAGTCCCTCTCTCTCAGTGAGATATCTGTACACTGACTGGTGTGTCTCAGTCCCTCTCTCTCAGGGAGATATCTGTACACTGACTGGTGTCTCTCAGTCCCTCTCTCTCTCAGGGAGATATACGTACACTGACTGGTGTCTCTCAGTCTCTCTCTCTCTCAGTGAGATATCAGTACACTGACTGGTGTCTCTCAGTCCCTCTCTCTCTCTCAGGGAGATATCTGTACACTGACTGGTGTCTCTCAGTCCCTCTCTCTCAGGGAGATATCTGTACACTGACTGGTGTCTCTCGGTCCCTCTCTCTCAGGGAGATATCTGTACACTGACTGGTGTCTCTCAGTCCCACTCTCTCAGGGAGATATCTGTACACTGACTGGTGTCTCTCAGTCCCTCTCTCTCTCTCTCAGGGTGATATCTGTACACTGACTGGTGTCTCTCAGTCTCACTCTCTCTCAGGGAGATATCTGTACACTGACTGATGTCTCTCAGTCCCTCTCTCTCAGGGAGATATCTGTACACTGACCGGTGTCTCTCAGTCCCTCGCTCTCTCTCAGGGAGATATCTGTACACTGACTGGTGTCTCTCAGTCCCTCTCTCTCAGGGAGATATCTGTACACTGACTGATGTCTCTCAGTCCCTCTCTCTCAGGGAGATATCTGTACACTGACCGGTGTCTCTCAGTCCCTCGCTCTCTCTCAGGGAGATATCTGTACACTGACTGGTGTCTCTCAGTCCCTCTCTCTCAGGGAGATATCTGTACAATGACTGGTGTCTCTCAGTCCCTCTCTCTCTCTCAGGGAGATATCTGTACACTGACTGGTGTCTCTCAGTCCCTCTCTCTCTCTCAGGGAGAGATCTATACACTGACTGGTGTCTCTCAGTCCCTCTCTCTCAGGGAGATATCTGTACACTGACTGGTGTGTCTCAGTCCCTCTCTCTCAGGGAGATATCTGTACACTGACTGGTGTCTCTCAGTCCCTCTCTCTCAGGGAGATATCAGTACACTGACTGGTGTCTCACAGTCCCTCTCTCTCTCTCAGGGAGATATCTGTACACTGACTGGTGTCTCTCAGTCCCTCTCTCCCTCATGGAGATATCTGTACACTGACTGGTGTCTCTCAGTCCCTCTCTCTCAGGGAGATATCTGTACACTGACTGGTGTCCCTCAGTCCCTCTCTCTCAGGGAGATATCTGTACACTGACTGGTATCTCTCAGTCCCTCTCTCTCAGGGAGATATCTGTACACTGACTGGTGTCTCTCAGTCCCTCTCTCTCTCTCAGGGAGATATCTGTACACTGACTGGTGTCTCTAAGTCCCTCTCTCTCAGGGAGATATCAGTACACTGACTGGTGTCTCTCAGTCCCTCTCTCTCTCAGGGAGATATCTGTACACTGACTGGTGTCTCTCAGTCTCTCTCTCTCTCAGGGAGATATCTGTACACTGACTGGTGTCTCTCAGTCCCTCTCTCTCTCTCAGGGAGATATCTGTACTCTGACTGGTGTCTCTCAGTCCCTCTCTCTCAGGGAGATATCTGTACACTGACTGGTGTCTCTCAGTCTCTCTCTCTCAGGGAGATATCTGTACACTGACTGGTGTCTCTCGGTCCCTCTCTCTCAGGGAGATATCTGTACACTGACTGGTGTCTCTCAGTCCCTCTCTCTCATGGAGATATCTCTATACTGACAGGTGTCTCTCAGTCCCTCTCTCTCTGGGAGATATCTGTACACTGACTGGTGTCTCTCAGTCCCCTCTCTCTCAGGGAGATATCTGCACACTGACTGGTGTCTCTCAATCCCTCTCACTCAGGGAGATATCTGTACACTGAATGGTGTCTCTCAATCCCTCTCTCTCAAGGAGATATCTGTACACTGACTGGTGTCTCTCAGTCCCTCTCTCTCTGGGAGATATCTGTACACTGACTGGTGTCTCTCAGTCTCTCTCTCTCTCAGGGAGATATCTGTACACTGACTGGTGTCTCTCAGTCCCTCTCTCTCTCTCAGGGAGATATCTGTACACTGACTGGTGTCTCTCAGTCCCTCTCTCTCAGGGAGATATCTGTACACTGACTGGTGTCTCTCAGTCTCTCTCTCTCAGGGAGATATCTGTACGCTGACTGGTGTCTCTCGGTCCCTCTCTCTCAGGGAGATATCTGTACACTGACTGGTGTCTCTCAGTCCCTCTCTCTCAGGGAGATATCTGTACACTGACTGGTGTCTCTCAATCCCTCTCTCTCAAGGAGATATCTGTACACTGACTGGTGTCTCTCAGTCCCCTCTCTCTCAGGGAGATATCTGTACACTGACTGGTGTCTCATCAGTCCCTCTCTCTCAGGGAGATATCTGTACACAGACTGGTGTCTCTCAGTCCCTCTCTCTCATGGAGATATCTGTACACTGTCTGGTGTCTCTCAGTCCCTCTCTCTCAGGGAGATATCTGTACACTGACTGGTGTCTCTCAGTCCCTCTCTCTCAGGGAGATATCTGTACACTGACTGGTGTCTCTCAGTCCCTCTCTCTCTCTCAGGGAGATATCTGTACACTGACTGGTGTCTCTCAGTCCCTCTCTCTCAGGGAGATATCTGTACACTGACTGGTGTCTCTCAGTCCCTCTCTCTCAGGAAGATATCTGTACACTGACTGGTGTCTCTCAGTCCCTCTCTCTCAGGAAGATATCTGTACACTGACTGGTGTCTCTCAGTCCCTCTCTATCAGGGAGATATCTGTACACTGACTGGTGTCTCTCAGTCCGTCTCTCTCAGGGAGATATCTGTACACTGACAGGTGTCTCTCATTCCCCTCTCTCTCAGGGAGATATCTGTACACTGACTGGTGTCTCTCAGTCCCTCTCTCTCAGGGAGATATCTGTACACTGACTGGTGTCTCTCAGTCCCTCTCTCTCTCTCAGGGAGATATCTGTACACTGACTGGTGTCTCTCAGTCCCTCTCTCTCAGGGAGATATCTGTACACTGACTGGTGTCTCTCAGTCCCTCTCTCTCTCAGGGAGATATCTGTACACTGACTGGTGTCTCTCGGTCCCTCTCTCTCAGGGAGATATCTGTACACTGACTGGTGTCTCTCAGTCCCTCTTTCTCATGGAGATATCTGTACACTGACTGGTGTCTCTCAGTCCCTCTCTCTCAGGGAGATATCTGTACACTGACTGGTGTCTCTCAGTCCCTCTCTCTCAGGGAGATATCTGTACACTGACTGGTGTCTCTCAGTCCCTCTCTCTCATGGAGATATCTGTACACTGACTGGTGTCTCTCAGTCCCTCTCTCTCAGGGAGATATCTGTACACTGACTGGTGTCTCTCAGTCCCTCTCTCTCAGGGAGATATCTGTACACTGACTGGTGTCTCTCAGTCCTTCTCTCTCTCTCAGAGAGATATCTGTACACTGACTGGTGTCTCTCAGTCCCTCTCTCTCTCTCAGGGAGAGATCTATACACTGACTGGTGTCTCTCATTCCCTCTCTCTCAGGGAGATATCTGTACACTGACAGGTGTCTCTCAGTCCCTCTCTCTGGGAGATATCTGTACACTGACTGGTGTCTCTCAGTCCCCTCTCTCTCAGGGAGATATCTGCACACTGACTGGTGTCTCTCAATCCCTCTCACTCAGGGAGATATCTGTACACTGACTGGTGTCTCTCAATCCCTCTCTCTCAAGGAGATATCTGTACACTGACTGGTGTCTCTCAGTCCCTCTCTCTCTCTCAGGGTGATATCTGTCCACTGACTGGTGTCTCTGAATCCCCTCTCTCTCAGGGAGATATCTGTACACTGACTGGTGTCTCTGAGACCCTCTCTCTCTCAGGGAGATATCTGCACACTGACTAGTGTCTCTCAATCCCCTCTCTCTCAGGGAGATATCTGTATACTGACTGGTGTCTCGCAGTCACTCTCTCAGGGAGATATCTGTACACTGACTGGTGTCTCTCAGTCCCTCTCTCTCAGTGAGATATCTGTACACTGACTGGTGTGTCTCAGTCCCTCTCTCTCAGGGAGATATCTGTACACTGACTGGTGTCTCTCAGTCCCTCTCTCTCTCAGGGAGATATCTGTACACTGTCTGGTGTCTCTCAGTCTCTCTCTCTCTCAGGGAGATATCTGTACACTGACTGGTGTCTCTCAGTCCCTCTCTCTCTCTCAGGAAGATATCTGTCCACTGACTGGTGTCTCTCAGTCCCTCTCTCTCAGGGAGATATCTGTACACTGACTGGTGTCTCTCAGTCCCTCTCTCTCAGGGAGATATCTGTACACTGACTGGTGTCTCTCGGTCCCTCTCTCTCAGGGAGATATCTGCACACTGACTGGTGTCTCTCAGTCCCTCTCTCTCAGGAAGATATCTGTACACTGACTGGTGTCTCTCAGTCCCTCTCTCTCTCTCAGGGAGATATCTGTACACTGACTGGTGTCTCTCAGTCCCTCTCTCTCAGGGAGATATCTGTACACTGACTGGTGTCTCTCAGTACCTCTCTCTCAGGAAGATATCTGTACACTGAATGGTGTCTCTCAGTCCCTCTCTCTCAGGAAGATATCTGTACACTGACTGGTGTCTCTCAGTCCCTCTCTATCAGGGAGATATCTGTACACTGACTGGTGTCTCTCAGTCCCTCTCTCTCAGGGAGAAATCTGTACACTGACTGGTGTCTCTCATTCCCCTCTCTCTCAGGGAGATATCTGTACACTGACTGGTGTCCCTCAGTCCCTCTCTCTCAGGGAGATATCTGTACACTGACTGGTATCTCTCAGTCCCTCTCTCTCAGGGAGATATCTGTACACTGACTGGTGTCTCTCAGTCCCTCTCTCTCTCTCAGGGAGATATCTGTACACTGACTGGTGTCTCTAAGTCCCTCTCTCTCAGGGAGATATCAGTACACTGACTGGTGTCTCTCAGTCCCTCTCTCTCTCAGGGAGATATCTGTACACTGACTGGTGTCTCTCAGTCTCTCTCTCTCTCAGGGAGATATCTGTACACTGACTGGTGTCTCTCAGTCCCTCTCTCTCTCTCAGGGAGATATCTGTACTCTGACTGGTGTCTCTCAGTCCCTCTCTCTCAGGGAGATATCTGTACACTGACTGGTGTCTCTCAGTCTCTCTCTCTCAGGGAGATATCTGTACACTGACTGGTGTCTCTCGGTCCCTCTCTCTCAGGGAGATATCTGTACACTGACTGGTGTCTCTCAGTCCCTCTCTCTCATGGAGATATCTCTATACTGACAGGTGTCTCTCAGTCCCTCTCTCTCTGGGAGATATCTGTACACTGACTGGTGTCTCTCAGTCCCCTCTCTCTCAGGGAGATATCTGCACACTGACTGGTGTCTCTCAATCCCTCTCACTCAGGGAGATATCTGTACACTGAATGGTGTCTCTCAATCCCTCTCTCTCAAGGAGATATCTGTACACTGACTGGTGTCTCTCAGTCCCTCTCTCTCTGGGAGATATCTGTACACTGACTGGTGTCTCTCAGTCTCTCTCTCTCTCAGGGAGATATCTGTACACTGACTGGTGTCTCTCAGTCCCTCTCTCTCTCTCAGGGAGATATCTGTACACTGACTGGTGTCTCTCAGTCCCTCTCTCTCAGGGAGATATCTGTACACTGACTGGTGTCTCTCAGTCTCTCTCTCTCAGGGAGATATCTGTACACTGACTGGTGTCTCTCGGTCCCTCTCTCTCAGGGAGATATCTGTACACTGACTGGTGTCTCTCAGTCCCTCTCTCTCAGGGAGATATCTGTACACTGACTGGTGTCTCTCAATCCCTCTCTCTCAAGGAGATATCTGTACACTGACTGGTGTCTCTCAGTCCCTCTCTCTCAGGGAGATATCTGTACACTGAATGGTGTCTCTCAATCCCTCTCTCTCAAGGAGATATCTGTACACTGACTGGTGTCACTCAGTCCCTCTCTCTCTCTCAGGGTGATATCTGTCCACTGACTGGTGTCTCTGAATCCCCTCTCTCTCAGGGAGATATCTGTACACTGACTGGTGTCTCTCAGTCCCTCTCTCTCAGGGAGATATCTGTACACTGACTGGTGTCTCTCAGTCCCTCTCTCTCAGGGAGATATCTGTACACTGACTGGTGTCACTCAGTCCCTCTCTCTCTCTCAGGGTGATATCTGTCCACTGACTGGTGTCTCTGAATCCCCTCTCTCTCAGGGAGATATCTGTACACTGACTGGTGTCTCTGAGTCCCTCTCTCTCTCAGGGAGATATCTGCACACTGACTAGTGTCTCTCAATCCCCTCTCTCTCAGGGAGATATCTGTACACTGACTGGTGTCTCGCAGTCACTCTCTCAGGGAGATATCTGTACACTGACTGGTGTCTCTCAGTCCCTCTCTCTCAGTGAGATATCTGTACACTGACTGGTGTGTCTCAGTCCCTCTCTCTCAGGGAGATATCTGTACACTGACTGGTGTCTCTCAGTCCCTCTCTCTCTCAGGGAGATATACGTACACTGACTGGTGTCTCTCAGTCTCTCTCTCTCTCAGTGAGATATCAGTACACTGACTGGTGTCTCTCAGTCCCTCTCTCTCTCTCAGGGAGATATCTGTACACTGACTGGTGTCTCTCAGTCCCTCTCTCTCAGGGAGATATCTGTACACTGACTGGTGTCTCTCGGTCCCTCTCTCTCAGGGAGATATCTGTACACTGACTGGTGTCTCTCAGTCCCACTCTCTCAGGGAGATATCTGTACACTGACTGGTGTCTCTCAGTCCCTCTCTCTCTCTCTCAGGGTGATATCTGTACACTGACTGGTGTCTCTCAGTCTCTCTCTCTCTCAGGGAGATATCTGTACACTGACTGATGTCTCTCAGTCCCTCTCTCTCAGGGAGATATCTGTACACTGACCGGTGTCTCTCAGTCCCTCGCTCTCTCTCAGGGAGATATCTGTACACTGACTGGTGTCTCTCAGTCCCTCTCTCTCAGGGAGATATCTGTACACTGACTGATGTCTCTCAGTCCCTCTCTCTCAGGGAGATATCTGTACACTGACCGGTGTCTCTCAGTCCCTCGCTCTCTCTCAGGGAGATATCTGTACACTGACTGGTGTCTCTCAGTCCCTCTCTCTCAGGGAGATATCTGTACAATGACTGGTGTCTCTCAGTCCCTCTCTCTCTCTCAGGGAGATATCTGTACACTGACTGGTGTCTCTCAGTCCCTCTCTCTCTCTCAGGGAGAGATCTATACACTGACTGGTGTCTCTCAGTCCCTCTCTCTCAGGGAGATATCTGTACACTGACTGGTGTGTCTCAGTCCCTCTCTCTCAGGGAGATATCTGTACACTGACTGGTGTCTCTCAGTCCCTCTCTCTCAGGGAGATATCAGTACACTGACTGGTGTCTCACAGTCCCTCTCTCTCTCTCAGGGAGATATCTGTACACTGACTGGTGTCTCTCAGTCCCTCTCTCCCTCATGGAGATATCTGTACACTGACTGGTGTCTCTCAGTCCCTCTCTCTCAGGGAGATATCTGTACACTGACTGGTGTCTCTCGTTCCCTCTCTCTCAGGGAGATATCTGTACACTGACTGGTGTCTCATCAGTCCCTCTCTCTCAGGGAGATATCTGTACACTGACTGGTGTCTCACAATACCTCTCTCTCAGGGAGATATCTGTACACTGACTGGTGTCTCTCATTCTCTCTCTCTCAGGGAGATATCTGTACACTGACTGGTGTCTCTCGGTCCCTCTCTCTCAGGGAGATATCTGTACACTGACTGGTGTTTCTCAGTCCCTCTCTCTCATGGAGATATCTGTACACTGACTGGTGTCTCTCAGTCCCTCTCTCTCAGGGAGATATCTGTACACTGACTGGTGTCTCTCAGTCCCTCTCTCTCAGGGAGATATCTGTACACTGACTGGTGTCTCTCAGTCCCTCTCTCTCAGGAAGATATCTGTACACTGACTGGTGTCTCTCAGTCCCTCTCTCTCTCTCAGGGAGATATCTGTACACTGACTGGTGTCTCTCAGTCCCTCTCTCTCAGGGAGATATCTGTACACTGACTGGTGTCTCTCAGTCCCTCTCTCTCAGGAAGATATCTGTACACTGACTGGTGTCTCTCAGTCCCTCTCTCTCAGGAAGATATCTGTACACTGACTGGTGTCTCTCAGTCCCTCTCTATCAGGGAGATATCTGTACACTGACTGGTGTCTCTCAGTCCCTCTCTCTCAGAGAGATATCTGTACACTGACTGGTGTCTCTCATTCCCCTCTCTCTCAGGGAGATATCTGTACACTGACTGGTGTCTCTCAGTCCCTCTCTCTCAGGGAGATATCAGTACACTGACTGGTATCTCTCAGTCCCTCTCTCTCAGGGAGATATCTGTACACTGACTGGTGTCTCTCAGTCCCTCTCTCTCTCTCAGGGAGATATCTGTACACTGACTGGTGTCTCTCAGTCCCTCTCTCTCAGGGAGATATCTGTACAATGACTGGTGTCTCTCAGTCCCTCTCTCTCTCTCAGGGAGATATCTGTACACTGACTGGTGTCTCTCAGTCCCTCTCTCTCTCTCAGGGAGAGATCTATACACTGACTGGTGTCTCTCAGTCCCTCTCTCTCAGGGAGATATCTGTACACTGACTGGTGTCTATCAATCCCTCTCTCTCAAGGAGATATCTGTACACTGACTGGTGTCTCTCAGTCCCTCTCTCTCTCTCAGGGTGATATCTGTCCAGTGACTGGTGTCTCTGAATCCCCTCTCTCTCAGGGAGATATCTGTACACTGACTGGTGTCTCTGAGTCCCTCTCTCTCTCAGGGAGATATCTGCACACTGACTAGTGTCTCTCAATCCCCTCTCTCTCAGGGAGATATCTGTACACTGACTGGTGTCTCGCAGTCACTCTCTCAGGGAGATATCTGTACACTGACTGGTGTCTCTCAGTCCCTCTCTCTCAGGGAGATATCTGTACACTGACTGGTGTGTCTCAGTCCCTCTCTCTCAGGGAGATATCTGTACACTGACTGGTGTCTCTCAGTCCCTCTCTCTCTCAGGGAGATATCTGTACACTGACTGGTGTCTCTCAGTCTCTCTCTCTCTCAGGGAGATATCTGTACACTGACTGGTGTCTCTCAGTCCCTCTCTCTCTCTCAGGGAGATATCTGTACAGTGACTGGTGTCTCTCAGTCCCTCTCTCTCAGGGAGATATCTGTACACTGACTGGTGTCTCTCGGTCCCTCTCTCTCAGGGAGATATCTGTACACTGACTGGTGTCTCTCAGTCCCTCTCTCTCATGGAGATATCTGTACACTGACTGGTGTCTCTCAGTCCCTCTCTCTCAGGGAGATATCTGTACACTGACTAGTGTCTCTCAGTCCCTCTCTCTCAGGGAGATATCTGTACACTGACTGGTGTCTCTCAGTCCTCTGTCTCTCAGGGAGATATCTTTACACTGACTGGTGTCTCTCAGTCCCTCTCTCTCAGGGAGATATCTGTACACTGACTGGTGTCTCTCAGTCCCTCGCGCTCTCTCAGGGAGATATCTGTACACTGACTGGTGTCTCTCAGTCCCTCTCTCTCAGGGAGATATCTGTACAATGACTGGTGTCTCTCAGTCCCTCTCTCTCTCTCAGGGAGATATCTGTACACTGACCGGTGTCTCTCAGTCCCTCTCTCTCTCTCAGGGAGAGATCTATACACTGACTGGTGTCTCTCAGTCCCTCTCTCTCAGGGAGATATCTGTACACTGACTGGTGTCTCTCAGTCCCTCTCTCTCTCAGTGAGATATCTGTACACTGACTGGTGTCTCTCAGTCCCTCTCTCTCTGGGAGATATCTGTACACTGACTGGTGTCTCTCAGTCCCCTCTCTCTCAGGGAGATATCTGCACACTGACTGGTGTCTCTCAATCCCTCTCACTCAGGGAGATATCTGTACACTGACTGGTGTCTCTCAGTCCCTCTCACTCTCTCAGGGTGATATCTGTCCACTGACTGGTGTCTCTGAAAACCCTCTCTCTCAGGGAGATATCTGTACACTGACTGGTGTCTCTGATTCCCTCTCTCTCTCAGGGAGATATCTGCACACTGACTAGTGTCTCTCAATCCCCTCTCTCTCAGGGAGATATCTGTACACTGACTGGTGTCTCGCAGTCACTCTCTCAGGGAGATATCTGTACACTGACTGGTGTCTCTCAGTCCCTCTCTCTCAGTGAGATATCTGTACACTGACTGGTGTGTCTCAGTCCCTCTCTCTAAGGGAGATATCTGTACACTGACTGGTGTCTCTCAGTCCCTCTCTCTCAGGGAGATATCAGTACACTGACTGGTGTCTCACAGTCCCTCTCTCTCTCTCAGGGAGATATCTGTACACTGACTGGTGTCTCTCAGTCCCGCTCTCCCTCAGGGAGATATCTGTACACTGACTGGTGTCTCTCAGTCCCTCTCTCTCAGGGAGATATCTGTACACTGACTGGTGTCTCTCAGTCCAATCTCTCTCAGGGAGATATCTGTACACTGACTGGTGTCTCATCAGTCCCTCTCTCTCAGGGAGATATCTGTACACTGACTGGTGTCTCTCAGTCCCTCTCTCTCATGGAGATATCTGTACACTGTCTGGTGTCTCTCAGTCCCTCTCTCTCAGGGAGATATCTGTACACTGACTGGTGTCTCTCAGTCCCTCTCTCTCAGGGAGATATCTGTACATTGACTGGTGTCTCTCAGTCCCTCTCTCTCTCTCAGGGAGATATCTGTACACTGACTGGTGTCTCTCAGTCCCTCTCTCTCAGGGAGATATCTGTACACTGACTGGTGTCTCTCAGTCCCTCTCTCTCAGGAAGATATCTGTACACTGACTGGTGTCTCTCAGTCCCTCTCTCTCAGGAAGATATCTGTACACTGACTGGTGTCTCTCAGTCCCTCTCTATCAGGGAGATATCTGTACACTGACTGGTGTCTCTCAGTCCCTCTCTCTCAGGGAGATATCTGTACACTGACAGGTGTCTCTCATTCCCCTCTCTCTCAGGGAGATATCTGTACACTGACTGGTGTCTCTCAGTCCCTCTCTCTCAGGGAGATATCTGTACACTGACTGGTGTCTCTCAGTCCCTCTCTCTCTCTCAGGGAGATATCTGTACACTGACTGGTGTCTCTCAGTCCCTCTCTCTCAGGGAGATATCTGTACACTGACTGGTGTCTCTCAGTCCCTCTCTCTCTCAGGGAGATATCTGTACACTGACTGGTGTCTCTCGGTCCCTCTCTCTCAGGGAGATATCTGTACACTGACTGGTGTCTCTCAGTCCCTCTTTCTCATGGAGATATCTGTACACTGACTGGTGTCTCTCAGTCCCTCTCTCTCTCTCAGGGAGATATCTGTACACTGAGTGGTGTCTCTCAGTCCCTCTCTCTCTCTCAGGGAGAGATCTATACACTGACTGGTGTCTCTCAGTCCCTCTCTCTCAGGGAGATATCTGTACACTGACTGGTGTCTCTCAGTCCCTCACTCTCTGGGAGATATCTGTACACTGACTGGTGTCTCTCAGTCCCCTCTCTCTCAGGGAGATATCTGCACACTGACTGGTGTCTCTCAATCCCTCTCACTCAGGGAGATATCTGTACACTGACTGGTGTCTCTCAATCCCTCTCTCTCAAGGAGATATCTGTACACTGACTGGTGTCTCTCAGTCCCTCTCTCTCTCTCAGGGTGATATCTCTCCACTGACTGGTGTCTCTGAATCCCCTCTCTCTCAGGGAGATATCTGTACACTGACTGGTGTCTCTGAGTCCCTCTCTTTCTCAGGGAGATATCTGCACACTGACTAGTGTCTCTCAATCCCCTCTCTCTCAGGGAGATATCTGTACACTGACTGGTGTCTCTCAGTCCCTCTCTCTCAGGGAGATATCTGTACACTGACTGGTGTCTCTCAGTCCCTCTCTCTCAGGGAGATATCTGTACACTGACTGGTGTCTCGCAGTCACTCTCTCAGGGAGATATCTGTACACTGACTGGTGTCTCTCAGTCCCTCTCTCTCAGTGAGATATCTGTACACTGACTGGTGTGTCTCAGTCCCTCTCTCTCAGGGAGATATCTGTACACTGACTGGTGTCTCTCAGTCCCTCTCTCTCAGGGAGATATCAGTACACTGACTGGTGTCTCACAGTCCCTCTCTCTCTCTCAGGGAGATATCTGTACACTGACTGGTGTCTCTCAGTCCCGCTCTCCCTCAGGGAGATATCTGTACACTGACTGGTGTCTCTCAGTCCCTCTCTCTCAGGGAGATATCTGTACACTGAGTGGTGTCTCTCAGTCCCCTCTCTCTCAGGGAGATATCTGTACCCTGACTGGTGTCTCATCAGACCCTCTCTCTCAGGGAGATATCTGTACACTGACTGGTGTCTCTCAGTCCCTCTCTCTCTCTCAGGGAGATATCTGTACACTGACTGGTGTCTCTCAGTCCCTCTCTCTCTCTCAGGGAGAGATCTATACACTGACTGGTGTCTCTCAGTCCCTCTCTCTCAGGGAGATATCTGTACACTGACTGGTGTCTCTCAGTCCCTCTCTCTCTCTGGGAGATATCTGCACACTGACTGGTGTCTCTCAGTCCCTCTCTCTCTGGGAGATATCTGTACACTGACTGGTGTCTCTCAGTCCCCTCTCTCTCATGGAGATATCTGCACACTGACTGGTGTCTCTCAATCCCTCTCACTCAGGGAGATATCTGTCCACTGAATGGTGTCTCTGAATTCCCTCTCTCTCAGGGAGATATCTGTACACTGACTGGTGTCTCTCAGTCCCTCGCTCTCTCAGGGAGATATCTGTACACTGACTGGTGTCTCTCAGTCCCTCTCTCTCAGGGAGATATCTGTACACTGACTGGTGTCTCTCAGTCCCTCTCTCTCAGGGAGATATCTGTACACTGACTGGTGTCTCTCAGTCCCTCTCTCTCAGGGAGATATCTGTACACTGACTGGTGTCTCTCGGTCCCTCTCTCTCAGGGAGATATCTGTACACTGACTGGTGTCTCTCAGTCCCTCTCTCTCAGTGAGATATCTGTACACTGACTGGTGTCTCTCAGTCCCTCGCTCTCTCTCAGGGTGATATCTGTACACTGACTGGTGTCTCTCAGTCCCTCTCTCTCAGGGAGATATCTGTACAATGACTGGTGTCTCTCAGTCCCTCTCTCTCTCTCAGGGAGATATCTGTACACTGACTGGTGTCTCTCAGTCCCTCTCTCTCTCTCAGCGAGAGATCAATACACTGACTGGTGTCTCTCAGTCCCTCTCTCTCAGGGAGATATCTGTACACTGACTGGTATCTCTCAGTCCCTCTCTCTCAGGGAGATATCTGTACACTGACTGGTGTCTCTCAGTCCCCTCTCTCCCAGGGAGATATCTGCACACTGACTGGTGTCTCTCAATCCCTCTCACTCAGGGAGATATCTGTACACTGACTGGTGTCTCTCAATCCCTCTCTCTCAAGGAGATATCTGTACACTGACTGGTGTCTCTCAGTCCCTCTCTCTCTCTCAGGGTGATATCTGTCCACTGACTGGTGTCTCTGAATCCCCTCTCTCTCAGGGAGATATCTGTACACTGACTGGTGTCTCTGATTCCCTCTCTCTCTCAGGGAGATATCTGCACACTGACTAGTGTCTCTCAATCCCCTCTCTCTCAGGGAGATATCTGTACACTCTCTGGTGTCTCTCAGTCCCTCTCTCTCTCAGGGAGATATCTGTACACTGACTGGTGTCTCGCAGTCACTCTCTCAGGGAGATATCTGTACACTGACTGGTGTCTCTCAGTCCCTCTCTCTCAGTGAGATATCTGTACACTGACTGGTGTGTCTCAGTCCCTCTCTCTCAGGGAGATATCTGTACACTGACTGGTGTCTCTCAGTCCCGCTCTCCCTCAGGGAGATATCTGTACACTGACTGGTGTCTCTCAGTCCCTCTCTCTCAGGGAGATATCTGTACACTGACTGGTGTCTCTCAGTCCCCTCTCTCTCAGGGAGATATCTGTACACTGACTGGTGTCTCATCAGTCCCTCTCTCTCAGGGAGATATCTGTACACTGACTGGTGTCTCACAATACCTCTCTCTCAGGGAGATATCTGTACACTGACTGGTGTCTCTCATTCTCTCTCTCTCAGGGAGATATCTGTACACTGACTGGTGTCTCTCATTCTCTCTCTCTCAGGGAGATATCTGCACACTGACTGGTGTCTCTCAGTCCCTCTCTCTCTCAGTGAGATATCTGTACACTGACTGGTGTCACTCAATCCCTCTCTCTCAGGGAGATATCTGTACACTGACTGGTGTCTCTCATTCTCTCTCTCTCAGGGAGATATCTGTACACTGACTGGTGTCTCTCAGTCCCTCTCTCTCACGGAGATATCTGTACACTGACTTTTATCTCTCAGTCCCTCTCTCACTCGGAGATATCTGTACACTGACTGGTGTGTCTCAGTCCCTCTCTCTCAGGGAGATGTCTGTACACTGACTGGTGTCTCTCAGTCCCTCTCTCTCAGGCAGATATCTGTACACTGACTGGTGTCTCTCAGTCCCTCTCTCTCTCTCAGGGTGATATCTGTCCACTGACTGGTGTCTCTGAATCCCCTCTCTCTCAGGGAGATATCTGTACACTGACTGGTGTCTCTGAGTCCCTCTCTCTCTCAGGGAGATATCTGCACACTGACTGGTGTCTCTCAATCCCCTCTCTCTCAGGGAGATATCTGTACACTGACTGGTGTCTCGCAGTCACTCTCTCAGGGATATATCTGTACACTGACTGGTGTCTCTCAGTCCCTCTCTCTCAGTGAGATATCTGTACACTGACTGGTGTGTCTCAGTCCCTCTCTCTCAGGGAGATATCTGTACACTGACTGGTGTCTCTCAGTCCCTCTCTCTCAGGGAGATATCAGTACACTGACTGGTGTCTCACAGTCCCTCTCTCTCTCTCAGGGAGATATCTGTACACTGACTGGTGTCTCTCAGTCCCTCTCTCTCAGGGAGATATCTGTACACTGACTGGTGTCTCTCAGTCCCCTCTCTCTCAGGGAGATATCTGTACACTGACTGGTGTCTCTCAGTCCCTCTCTCTCAGGGAGATATCTGTACACTGACTGGTGTCTCACAATACCTCTCTCTCAGGGAGATATCTGTACACTGACTGGTGTCTCACAATACCTCTCTCTCAGGGAGATATCTGTACACTGACTGGTGTCTCTCATTCTCTCTCTCTCAGGGAGATATCTGTACACTGACTGGTGTCTCTCATTCTCTCTCTCTCAGGGAGATATCTGCACACTGACTGGTGTCTCTCAGTCCCTCTCTCTCTCAGTGAGATATCTGTACACTGACTGGTGTCACTCAATCCCTCTCTCTCAGGGAGATATCTGTACACTGACTGGTGTCTCTCATTCTCTCTCTCTCAGGGAGATATCTGTACACTGACTGGTGTCTCTCAGTCCCTCTCTCTCAGGGAGATATCTGTACACTGACTTTTATCTCTCAGTCCCTCTCTCACTCGGAGATATCTGTACACTGACTGGTGTGTCTCAGTCCCTCTCTCTCAGGGAGATGTCTGTACACTGACTGGTGTCTCTCAGTCCCACTCTCTCAGGGAGATATCTGTACACTGACTGGTGTCTCTCAGTCCCTCTCTCTCTCTCAGGGTGATATCTGTCCACTGACTGGTGTCTCTGAATCCCCTCTCTCTCAGGGAGATATCTGTACACTGACTGGTTTCTCTGAGTCCCTCTCTCTCTCAGGGAGATATCTGCACACTGACTGGTGTCTCTCAATCCGCTCTCTCTCAGGGAGATATCTGTACACTGACTGGTGTCTCGCAGTCACTCTCTCAGGGAGATATCTGTACACTGACTGGTGTCTCTCAGTCCCTCTCTCTCAGTGAGATATCTGTACACTGACTGGTGTGTCTCAGTCCCTCTCTCTCAGGGAGATATCTGTACACTGACTGGTGTCTCTCAGTCCCTCTCTCTCAGGGAGATATCAGTACACTGACTGGTGTCTCACAGTCCCTCTCTCTCTCTCAGGGAGATATCTGTACACTGACTGGTGTCTCTCAGTCCCTCTCTCTCAGGGAGATATCTGTACACTGACTGGTGTCTCTCAGTCCCCTCTCTCTCAGGGAGATATCTGTACACTGACTGGTGTCTCTCAGTCCCTCTCTCTCAGGGAGATATCTGTACACTGACTGGTGTCTCACAATACCTCTCTCTCAGGGAGATATCTGTACACTGACTGGTGTCTCTCATTCTCTCTCTCTCAGGGAGATATCTGTACACTGACTGGTGTCTCTCATTCTCTCTCTCTCAGGGAGATATCTGCACACTGACTGGTGTCTCTCAGTCCCTCTCTCTCTCAGTGAGATATCTGTACACTGACTGGTGTCACTCAATCCCTCTCTCTCAGGGAGATATCTGTACACTGACTGGTGTCTCTCATTCTCTCTCTCTCAGGGAGATATCTGTACACTGACTGGTGTCTCTCAGTCCCTCTCTCTCAGGGAGATATCTGTACACTGACTTTTATCTCTCAGTCCCTCTCTCTCTCTCAGGGAGAGATCTATACACTGACTGGTGTCTCTCAGACCCTCTCTCTCAGGGAGATATCTGTACACTGACTGGTGTCTCTCAGTCCCTCTCTCTCTGGGAGATATCTGTACACTGACTGGTGTCTCTCAGTCCCCTCTCTCTCAGGGAGATATCTGCACACTGACTGGTGTCTCTCAATCCCTCTCACTCCGGGAGATATCTGTACACTGACTGGTGTCTCTCAATCCCTCTCTCTCAGGGAGATATCTGTACACTGACTGGTGTCTCTCAGTCCCTCTCTCTCTCTCAGGATGATATCTGTCCACTGACTGGTGTCTCTGAATCCCCTCTCTCTCAGGGAGATATCTGTACACTGACTGGTGTCTCTGAGTCCCTCTCTCTCTCAGGGAGATATCTGCACACTGACTGGTGTCTCTCAATCCCCTCTCTCTCAGGGAGATATCTGTACACTGACTGGTGTCTCGCAGTCACTCTCTCAGGGAGATATCTGTACACTGACTGGTGTCTCTCAGTCCCTCTCTCTCAGTGAGATATCTGTACACTGACTGGCGTGTCTCAGTCTCTCTCTCTCAGGGAGATATCTGTACACTGTCTGGTGTCTCTCAGTCCCTCTCTCTCAGGGAGATATCAGTACACTGACTGGTGTCTCACAGTCACTCTCTCTCTCTCAGGGAGATATCTGTACACTGACTGGTGTCTCTCAGTCCCTCTCTCCCTCAGGGAGATATCTGTACACTGACTGGTGTCTCTCAGTCCCTCTCTCTCAGGGAGATATCTGTACACTGACTGGTGTTTCTCAGTCCCTCTCTCTCAGGGAGATATCTGTACACTGACTGGTGTCTCTCAGTCCCTCTCTCTCAGAGAGATATCTGTACACTGACTGGTGTCTCACAATACCACTCTCTCAGGGAGATATCTGTACACTGACTGGTGTCTCTCATTCTCTCTCTCTCAGGGAGATATCTGTACACTGACTGGTGTCTCTCATTCTCTCTCTCTCAGGGAGATATCTGCACACTGACTGGTGTCTCTCAGTCCCTCTCTCTCTCAGTGAGATATCTGTACACTGACTGGTGTCACTCAATCCCTCTCTCTCAGGGAGATATCTGTACACTGACTGGTGTCTCTCATTCTCTCTCTCTCAGGGAGATATCTGTACACTGACTGGTGTCTCTCAGTCCCTCTCTCTCAGGGAGATATCTGTACACTGACTGGTGTCTCTCAGTCCCTCTCTCTCAGGGAGATATCTGTACACTGACTGGTGTCTCTCAGTCCCTCTCTCTCAGGGAGATATCTGTACACTGACTGGTGTCTCTCAGTCCCTCTCTCTCAGGGAGATATCTGTACACTGACTTTAATCTCTCAGTCCCTCTCTCACTCGGAGATATCTGTACACTGAATGGTGTGTCTCAGTCCCTCTCTCTCAGGGAGATGTCTGTACACTGACTGGTGTCTCTCAGTCCCCTCTCTCTCTGGGAGATATCTGTACACTGACTGGTGTCTCTCAGACCCTCTCTCTCAGGGAGATATCTGTACACTGACTGGTGTCTCTCAGTCCCTCTCTCTCTGGGAGATATCTGTACACTGACTGGTGTCTCTCAGTCCCTCTCTCTCAGGGAGATATCTGTACACTGACTGGTGTCTCTCAGTCCCACTCTCTCAGGGAGATATCTGTACACTGACTGGTGTCTCTCAGTCCCACTCTCTCTCTCAGGGAGATATCTGTACACTGACTGGTGTCTCTCAGTCCCTCGCTCTCTCTCAGGGAGATATCTGTACACTGACTGGTGTCTCTCAGTCCCTCTCTCTCAGGGAGATATCTGTACAATGACTGCTGTCTCTCAGTCCCCCTCTCTCTCTCAGGGAGATATCTGTACACTGACCGGTGTCTCTCAGTCCCTCTCTCTCTCTCAGGGAGAGATCTATACACTGACTGGTGTCTCTCAGACCCTCTCTCTCAGGGAGATATCTGTACACTGACTGGTGTCTCTCAGTCCCTCTCTCTCTGGGAGATATCTGTACACTGACTGGTGTCTCTCAGTCCCCTCTCTCTCAGGGAGATATCTGCACACTGACTGGTGTCTCTCAATCCCTCTCACTCCGGGAGATATCTGTACACTGACTGGTGTCTCTCAATCCCTCTCTCTCAGGGAGATATCTGTACACTGACTGGTGTCTCTCAGTCCCTCTCTCTCTCTCAGGATGATATCTGTCCACTGACTGGTGTCTCTGAATCCCCTCTCTCTCAGGGAGATATCTGTACACTGACTGGTGTCTCTGAGTCCCTCTCTCTCTCAGGGAGATATCTGCACACTGACTGGTGTCTCTCAATCCCCTCTCTCTCAGGGAGATATCTGTACACTGACTGGTGTCTCGCAGTCACTCTCTCAGGGAGATATCTGTACACTGACTGGTGTCTCTCAGTCCCTCTCTCTCAGTGAGATATCTGTACACTGACTGGCGTGTCTCAGTCTCTCTCTCTCAGGGAGATATCTGTACACTGTCTGGTGTCTCTCAGTCCCTCTCTCTCAGGGAGATATCAGTACACTGACTGGTGTCTCACAGTCACTCTCTCTCTCTCAGGGAGATATCTGTACACTGACTGGTGTCTCTCAGTCCCTCTCTCCCTCAGGGAGATATCTGTACACTGACTGGTGTCTCTCAGTCCCTCTCTCTCAGGGAGATATCTGTACACTGACTGGTGTTTCTCAGTCCCTCTCTCTCAGGGAGATATCTGTACACTGACTGGTGTCTCTCAGTCCCTCTCTCTCAGAGAGATATCTGTACACTGACTGGTGTCTCACAATACCACTCTCTCAGGGAGATATCTGTACACTGACTGGTGTCTCTCATTCTCTCTCTCTCAGGGAGATATCTGTACACTGACTGGTGTCTCTCATTCTCTCTCTCTCAGGGAGATATCTGCACACTGACTGGTGTCTCTCAGTCCCTCTCTCTCTCAGTGAGATATCTGTACACTGACTGGTGTCACTCAATCCCTCTCTCTCAGGGAGATATCTGTACACTGACTGGTGTCTCTCATTCTCTCTCTCTCAGGGAGATATCTGTACACTGACTGGTGTCTCTCAGTCCCTCTCTCTCAGGGAGATATCTGTACACTGACTGGTGTCTCTCAGTCCCTCTCTCTCAGGGAGATATCTGTACACTGACTGGTGTCTCTCAGTCCCTCTCTCTCAGGGAGATATCTGTACACTGACTGGTGTCTCTCAGTCCCTCTCTCTCAGGGAGATATCTGTACACTGACTTTAATCTCTCAGTCCCTCTCTCACTCGGAGATATCTGTACACTGAATGGTGTGTCTCAGTCCCTCTCTCTCAGGGAGATGTCTGTACACTGACTGGTGTCTCTCAGTCCCCTCTCTCTCTGGGAGATATCTGTACACTGACTGGTGTCTCTCAGACCCTCTCTCTCAGGGAGATATCTGTACACTGACTGGTGTCTCTCAGTCCCTCTCTCTCTGGGAGATATCTGTACACTGACTGGTGTCTCTCAGTCCCTCTCTCTCAGGGAGATATCTGTACACTGACTGGTGTCTCTCAGTCCCACTCTCTCAGGGAGATATCTGTACACTGACTGGTGTCTCTCAGTCCCACTCTCTCTCTCAGGGAGATATCTGTACACTGACTGGTGTGTCTCAGTCCCTCGCTCTCTCTCAGGGAGATATCTGTACACTGACTGGTGTCTCTCAGTCCCTCTCTCTCAGGGAGATATCTGTACAATGACTGCTGTCTCTCAGTCCCCCTCTCTCTCTCAGGGAGATATCTGTACACTGACCGGTGTCTCTCAGTCCCTCTCTCTCTCTCAGGGAGAGATCTATACACTGACTGGTGTCTCTCAGTCCCTCTCTCTCAGGGAGATATCTGTACACTGACTGGTGTCTCTCAGTCCCTCTCTCTCTGGGAGATATCTGTACACTGACTGGTGTCTCTCAGTCCCCTCTCTCTCAGGGAGATATCTGCACACTGACTGGTGTCTCTCAATCCCTCTCACTCAGGGAGATATCTGTACACTGACTGGTGTCTCTCAATCCCTCTCTCTCAGTGAGATATCTGTACACTGACTGGTGTCTCTCAGTCCCTCTCTCTCTCTCAGGATGATATCTGTCCACTGACTGGTGTCTCTGAATCCCCTCTCTCTCAGGGAGATATCTGTACACTGACTGGTGTCTCTGAGTCCCTCTCTCTCTCAGGGAGATATCTGCACACTGACTGGTGTCTCTCAATCCCCTCTCTCTCAGGGAGATATCTGTACACTGACTGGTGTCTCGCAGTCACTCTCTCAGGGAGATATCTGTACACTGACTGGTGTCTCTCAGTCCCTCTCTCTCAGTGAGATATCTGTACACTGACTGGTGTGTCTCAGTCCCTCTCTCTCAGGGAGATATCTGTACACTGACTGGTGTCTCTCAGTCCCTCTCTCTCAGGGAGATATCAGTACACTGACTGGTGTCTCACAGTCCCTCTCTCTCTCTCAGGGAGATATCTGTACACTGACTGGTGTCTCTCAGTCCCTCTCTCTCAGGGAGATATCTGTACACTGACTGGTGTCTCTCAGTCCCCTCTCTCTCAGGGAGATATCTGTACACTGACTGGTGTCTCTCAGTCCCTCTCTCTCAGGGAGATATCTGTACACTGACTGGTGTCTCACAATAACTCTCTCTCAGGGAGATATCTGTACACTGACTGGTGTCTCTCATTCTCTCTCTCTCAGGGAGATATCTGTACACTGACTGGTGTCTCTCATTCTCTCTCTCTCAGGGAGATATCTGCACACTGACTGGTGTCTCTCAGTCCCTCTCTCTCTCAGTGAGATATCTGTACACTGACTGGTGTCACTCAATCCCTCTCTCTCAGGGAGATATCTGTACACTGTCTGGTGTCTCTCATTCTCTCTCTCTCAGGGAGATATCTGTACACTGACTGGTGTCTCTCAGTCCCTCTCTCTCAGGGAGATATCTGTACACTGACTTTTATCTCTCAGTCCCTCTCTCACTCGGAGATATCTGTACACTGACTGGTGTGTCTCAGTCCCTCTCTCTCAGGGAGATGTCTGTACACTGACTGGTGTCTCTCAGTCCCCTCTCTCTCTGGGAGATATCTGTACACTGACTGTTGTCTCTCAGTCCTCTCTCTCTCAGGGAGATATCTGTACACTGACTGGTGTCTCTCAGTCCCTCTCTCTCTGGGAGATATCTGTACACTGACTGGTGTCTCTCAGTCCCTCTCTCTCAGGGAGATATCTGTACACTGACTGGTGTCTCTCAGTCCCACTCTCTCAGTGAGATATCTGTACACTGACTGGTGTCTCTCAGTCCAACTCTCTCTCTCAGGGAGATATCTGTACACTGACTGTTGTCTCTCAGTCCCTCGCTCTCTCTCAGGGAGATATCTGTACACTGACTGGTGTCTCTCAGTCCCTCTCTCTCAGGGAGATATCTGTACAATGACTGGTGTCTCTCAGTCCCCCTCTCTCTCTCAGGGAGATATCTGTACACTGACCGGTGTCTCTCAGTCCCTCTCTCTCTCTCAGGGAGAGATCTATACACTGACTGGTGTCTCTCAGACCCTCTCTCTCAGGGAGATATCTGTACACTGACTGGTGTCTCTCAGTCCCTCTCTCTCTGGGAGATATCTGTACACTGACTGGTGTCTCTCAGTCCCCTCTCTCTCAGGGAGATATCTGCACACTGACTGGTGTCTCTCAATCCCTCTCACTCAGGGAGATATCTGTACACTGACTGGTGTCTCTCAATCCCTCTCTCTCAGGGAGATATCTGTACACTGACTGGTGTCTCTCAGTCCCTCTCTCTCTCTCAGGATGATATCTGTACACTGACTGGTGTCTCTGAATCCCCTCTCTCTCAGGGAGATATCTGTACACTGACTGGTGTCTCTGAGTCCCTCTCTCTCTCAGGGAGATATCTGCACACTGACTGGTGTCTCTCAATCCCCTCTCTCTCAGGGAGATATCTGTACACTGACTGGTGTCTCGCAGTCACTCTCTCAGGGAGATATCTGTACACTGACTGGTGTCTCTCAGTCCCTCTCTCTCAGTGAGATATCTGTACACTGACTGGTGTGTCTCAGTCCCTCTCTCTCAGGGAGATATCTGTACACTGACTGGTGTCTCTCATTCTCTCTCTCTCAGGGAGATATCTGTACACTGACTGGTGTCTCTCATTCTCTCTCTCTCAGGGAGATATCTGCACACTGACTGGTGTCTCTCAGTCCCTCTCTCTCTCAGTGAGATATCTGTACACTGACTGGTGTCACTCAATCCCTCTCTCTCAGGGAGATATCTGTACACTGACTGGTGTCTCTCATTCTCTCTCTCTCAGGGAGATATCTGTACACTGACTGGTGTCTCTCAGTCCCTCTCTCTCAGGGAGATATCTGTACACTGACTGGTGTCTCTCAGTCCCTCTCTCTCAGGGAGATATCTGTACACTGACTGGTGTCTCTCAGTCCCTCTCTCTCAGGGAGATATCTGTACACTGACTGGTGTCTCTCAGTCCCTCTCTCTCAGGGAGATATCTGTACACTGACTTTTATCTCTCAGTCCCTCTCTCACTCGGAGATATCTGTACACTGAATGGTGTGTCTCAGTCCCTCTCTCTCAGGGAGATGTCTGTACACTGACTGGTGTCTCTCAGTCCCCTCTCTCTCTGGGAGATATCTGTACACTGACTGGTGTCTCTCAGACCCTCTCTCTCAGGGAGATATCTGTACACTGACTGGTGTCTCTCAGTCCCTCTCTCTCTGGGAGATATCTGTACACTGACTGGTGTCTCTCAGTCCCTCTCTCTCAGGGAGATATCTGTACACTGACTGGTGTCTCTCAGTCCCACTCTCTCAGGGAGATATCTGTACACTGACTGGTGTCTCTCAGTCCCACTCTCTCTCTCAGGGAGATATCTGTACACTGACTGGTGTCTCTCAGTCCCTCGCTCTCTCTCAGGGAGATATCTGTACACTGACTGGTGTCTCTCAGTCCCTCTCTCTCAGGGAGATATCTGTACAATGACTGCTGTCTCTCAGTCCCCCTCTCTCTCTCAGGGAGATATCTGTACACTGACCGGTGTCTTTCAGTCCCTCTCTCTCTCTCAGGGAGAGATCTATACACTGACTGGTGTCTCTCAGTCCCTCTCTCTCAGGGAGATATCTGTACACTGACTGGTGTCTCTCAGTCCCTCTCTCTCTGGGAGATATCTGTACACTGACTGGTGTCTCTCAGTCCCCTCTCTCTCAGGGAGATATCTGCACACTGACTGGTGTCTCTCAATCCCTCTCACTCAGGGAGATATCTGTACACTGACTGGTGTCTCTCAATCCCTCTCTCTCAGTGAGATATCTGTACACTGACTGGTGTCTCTCAGTCCCTCTCTCTCTCTCAGGATGATATCTGTCCACTGACTGGTGTCTCTGAATCCCCTCTCTCTCAGGGAGATATCTGTACACTGACTGGTGTCTCTCAATCCCCTCTCTCTCAGGGAGATATCTGTACACTGACTGGTGTCTCGCAGTCACTCTCTCAGGGAGATATCTGTACACTGACTGGTGTCTCTCAGTCCCTCTCTCTCAGTGAGATATCTGTACACTGACTGGTGTGTCTCTGTCCCTCTCTCTCAGGGAGATATCTGTACACTGACTGGTGTCTCTCAGTCCCTCTCTCTCAGGGAGATATCAGTACACTGACTGGTGTCTCACAGTCCCTCTCTCTCTCTCAGGGAGATATCTGTACACTGACTGGTGTCTCTCAGTCCCTCTCTCCCTCAGGGAGATATCTGTACACTGACTGGTGTCTCTCAGTCCCTCTCTCTCAGGGAGATATCTGTACACTGACTGGTGTCTCTCAGTCCCTCTCTCTCAGGGAGATATCTGTACACTGACTGGTGTCTCACAATACCTCTCTCTCAGGGAGATATCTGTACACTGACTGGTGTCTCTCATTCTCTCTCTCTCAGGGAGATATCTGTACACTGACTGGTGTCTCTCATTATCTCTCTCTCAGTGAGATATCTGTACACTGACTGGTGTCACTCAATCCCTCTCTCTCAGGGAGATATCTGTACACTGACTGGTGTCTCTCATTCTCTCTCTCTCAGGGAGATATCTGTACACTGACTGGTGTCTCTCAGTCCCTCTCTCTCAGGGAGATATCTGTACACTGACTGGTGTCTCTCAGTCCCTCTCTCTCAGGGAGATATCTGTACACTGACTGGTGTCTCTCAGTCCCTCTCTCTCAGGGAGATATCTGTACACTGACTGGTGTCTCTCAGTCCCTCTCTCTCTGGGAGATATCTGTACACTGACTGGTGTCTCTCAGTCCCCTCTCTCTCAGGGAGATATCTGCACACTGACTGGTGTCTCTCAATCCCTCTCACTCAGGGAGATATCTGTACACTGACTGGTGTCTCTCAATCCCTCTCTCTCAGGGAGATATCTGTACACTGACTGGTGTCTCTCAGTCCCTCTCTCGCTCTCAGGATGATATCTGTCCACTGACTGGTGTCTCTGAATCCCCTCTCTCTCAGGGAGATATCTGTACACTGACTGGTGTCTCTGATTCCCTCTCTCTCTCAGGGAGATATCTGCACACTGACTGGTGTCTCTCAATCCCCTCTCTCTCAGGGAGATATCTGTACACTGACTGGTGTCTCGCAGTCACTCTCTCAGGGAGATATCTGTACACTGACTGGTGTCTCTCAGTCCCTCTCTCTCAGTGAGATATCTGTACACTGACTGGTGTGTCTCAGTCCCTCTCTCTCAGGGAGATATCTGTACACTGACTGGTGTCTCTCAGTCCCTCTCTCTCAGGGAGATATCAGTACACTGACTGGTGTCTCACAGTCCCTCTCTCTCTCTCAGGGAGATATCTGTACACTGACTGGTGTCTCTCAGTCCCTCTCTCCCTCAGGGAGATATCTGTACACTGACTGGTGTCTCTCAGTCCCTCTCTCTCAGGGAGATATCTGTACACTGACTGGTGTCTCTCAGTCCCCTCTCTCTCAGGGAGATATCTGTACACTGACTGGTGTCTCTCAGTCCCTCTCTCTCAGGGAGATATCTGTACACTGACTGGTGTCTCACAATACCTCTCTCTCAGGGAGATATCTGTACACTGACTGGAGTCTCTCATTCTCTCTCTCTCAGGGAGATATCTGTACACTGACTGGTGTCTCTCATTCTCTCTCTCTCAGGGAGATATCTGCACACTGACTGGTGTCTCTCAGTCCCTCTCTCTCTCAGTGAGATATCTGTACACTGACTGGTGTCACTCAATCCCTCTCTCTCAGGGAGATATCTGTACACTGACTGGTGTCTCTCATTCTCTCTCTCTCAGGGAGATATCTGTACACTGACTGGTGTCTCTCAGTCCCTCTCTCTCAGGGAGATATCTGTACACTGACTGGTGTCTCTCAGTCCCTCTCTCTCAGGGAGATATCTGTACACTGACTGGTGTCTCTCAGTCCCTCTCTCTCAGGGAGATATCTGTACACTGACTGGTGTCTCTCAGTCCCTCTCTCTCAGGGAGATATCTGTACACTGACTGGTGTCTCTCAGTCCCTCTCTCTCAGGGAGATATCTGTACACTGACTGGTGTCTCTCAGTCCCTGTCTCTCAGGAAGATATCTGTACACTGACTGGTGTCTCTCAGTCCCTCTCTCTCAGGGAGATATCTGTACACTGACTGGTGTCTCTCAGTCTCTCTCTCTCTCAGGGAGATATTTGTACACTGACTGGTGTCTCTCAGTCCCTCTCTCTCTCTCAGGGAGATATCTGTTCACTGACTGGTGTCTCTCAGTCCCTCTCTCTCAGGGAGATATCTATACACTGACTGGTGTCTCTCAGTCCCTCTCTCTCAGGGAGATATCTGTACACTGACTGGTGTCTCTCAGTCCCTCTCTCTCAGGGAGATATCTGTACACTAACTGGTGTCTCTCAGTCCCTCTCTCTCAGGGAGATATCTGTACACTGACTGGTGTCTCTCACTCCCTCTCTCTCAGGGAGATATCTGTACACTGACTGGTGTCTCTCATTCCCTCTCTCTCAGGGAGATATCTGTACACTGACTGGTGTCTCTCAGTCCCTCTCTCTCAGGAAGATATCTGTACACTGACTGGTGTCTCTCAGTCCCTCTCTCTCAGGGAGATATCTGTACACTGACTGGTGTCTCTCAGTCTCTCTCTCTCTCAGGGAGATATTTGTACACTGACTGGTGTCTCTCAGTCCCTCTCTCCCTCAGGGAGATATCTGTACACTGACTGGTGTCTCTCAGTCCCTCTCTCTCAGGGAGATATCTGTACACTGACTGGTGTCTCTCAGTCCCTCTCTCTCAGGGAGATATCTGTACACTGACTGGTCTCTCTCAGTCCCTCTCTCTCAGGGAGATATCTGTACACTGACTGGTGTCTCTCAGTCCCTCTCTCTCAGGGAGATATCTGTACACTGACTGGTGTCTCTCAGTCCCTCTCTCTCAGGGAGATATCTGTACACTGACTGGTGTCTCTCAGTCCCTCTCTCTCAGGGAGATATCTGTACACTGACTTTTATCTCTCAGTCCCTCTCTCACTCGGAGATATCTGTACACTGAATGGTGTGTCTCAGTCCCTCTCTCTCAGGGAGATGTCTGTACACTGACTGGTGTCTCTCAGTCCCCTCTCTCTCTGGGAGATATCTGTACACTGACTGGTGTCTCTCAGACCCTCTCTCTCAGGGAGATATCTGTACACTGACTGGTGTCTCTCAGTCCCTCTCTCTCAGGGAGATATCTGTACACTGACTGGTGTCTCTCAGTCCCACTCTCTCAGGGAGATATCTGTACACAGACTGGTGTCTCTCAGTCCCACTCTCTCTCTCAGGGAGATATCTGTACACTGACTGGTGTCTCTCAGTCCCTCGCTCTCTCTCAGGGAGATATCTGTACACTGACTGGTGTCTCTCAGTCCCTCTCTCTCAGGGAGATATCTGTACAATGACTGCTGTCTCTCAGTCCCCCTCTCTCTCTCAGGGAGATATCTGTACACTGACCGGTGTCTCTCAGTCCCTCTCTCTCTCTCAGGGAGAGATCTATACACTGACTGGTGTCTCTCAGTCCCTCTCTCTCAGGGAGATATCTGTACACTGACTGGTGTCTCTCAGTCCCTCTCTCTCTGGGAGATATCTGTACACTGACTGGTGTCTCTCAGTCCCCTCTCTCTCAGGGAGATATCTGCACACTGACTGGTGTCTCTCAATCCCTCTCACTCAGGGAGATATCTGTACACTGACTGGTGTCTCTCAATCCCTCTCTCTCAGTGAGATATCTGTACACTGACTGGTGTCTCTCAGTCCCTCTCTCACTCTCAGGATGATATCTGTCCACTGACTGGTGTCTCTGAATCCCCTCTCTCTCAGGGAGATATCTGTACACTGACTGGTGTCTCTGAGTCCCTCTCTCTCTCAGGGAGATATCTGCACACTGACTGGTGTCTCTCAATCCCCTCTCTCTCAGGGAGATATCTGTACACTGACTGGTGTCTCGCAGTCACTCTCTCAGGGAGATATCTGTACACTGACTGGTGTCTCTCAGTCCCTCTCTCTCAGTGAGATATCTGTACACTGACTGGTGTGTCTCAGTCCCTCTCTCTCAGGGAGATATCTGTACACTGACTGGTGTCTCTCAGTCCCTCTCTCTCAGGGAGATATCAGTACACTGACTGGTTTCTCACAGTCCCTCTCTCTCTCTCAGGGAGATATCTGTACACTGACTGGTGTCTCTCAGTCCCTCTCTCCCTCAGGGAGATATCTGTACACTGACTGGTGTCTCTCAGTCCCTCTCTCTCAGGGAGATATCTGTACACTGACTGGTGTCTCTCAGTCCCTCTCTCTCAGGGAGATATCTGTACACTGACTGGTGTCTCACAATACCTCTCTCTCAGGGAGATATCTGTACACTGACTGGTGTCTCTCATTCTCTCTCTCTCAGGGAGATATCTGTACACTGACTGGTGTCTCTCATTCTCTCTCTCTCAGTAAGATATCTGTACACTGACTGGTGTCACTCAATCCCTCTCTCTCAGGGAGATATCTGTACACTGACTGGTGTCTCTCATTCTCTCTCTCTCAGGGAGATATCTGTACACTGACTGGTGTCTCTCAGTCCCTCTCTCTCAGGGAGATATCTGTACACTGACTGGTGTCTCTCAGTCCCTCTCTCTCAGGGAGATATCTGTACACTGACTGGTGTCTCTCAATCCCTCTCTCTCAGGGAGATATCTGTACACTGACTGGTGTCTCTCAGTCCCTCTCTCGCTCTCAGGATGATATCTGTCCACTGACTGGTGTCTCTGAATCCCCTCTCTCTCAGGGAGATATCTGTACACTGACTGGTGTCTCTGATTCCCTCTCTCTCTCAGGGAGATATCTGCACACTGACTGGTGTCTCTCAATCCCCTCTCTCTCAGGGAGATATCTGTACACTGACTGGTGTCTCGCAGTCACTCTCTCAGGGAGATATCTGTACACTGACTGGTGTCTCTCAGTCCCTCTCTCTCAGTGAGATATCTGTACACTGACTGGTGTGTCTCAGTCCCTCTCTCTCAGGGAGATATCTGTACACTGACTGGTGTCTCTCAGTCCCTCTCTCTCAGGGAGATATCAGTACACTGACTGGTGTCTCACAGTCCCTCTCTCTCTCTCAGGGAGATATCTGTACACTGACTGGTGTCTCTCAGTCCCTCTCTCCCTCAGGGAGATATCTGTACACTGACTGGTGTCTCTCAGTCCCTCTCTCTCAGGGAGATATCTGTACACTGACTGGTGTCTCTCAGTCCCCTCTCTCTCAGGGAGATATCTGTACACTGACTGGTGTCTCTCAGTCCCTCTCTCTCAGGGAGATATCTGTACACTGACTGGTGTCTCACAATACCTCTCTCTCAGGGAGATATCTGTACACTGACTGGTGTCTCTCATTCTCTCTCTCTCAGGGAGATATCTGTACACTGACTGGTGTCTCTCATTCTCTCTCTCTCAGGGAGATATCTGCACACTGACTGGTGTCTCTCAGTCCCTCTCTCTCTCAGTGAGATATCTGTACACTGACTGGTGTCACTCAATCCCTCTCTCTCAGGGAGATATCTGTACACTGACTGGTGTCTCTCATTCTCTCTCTCTCAGGGAGATATCTGTACACTGACTGGTGTCTCTCAGTCCCTCTCTCTCAGGGAGATATCTGTACACTGACTGGTGTCTCTCAGTCCCTCTCTCTCAGGGAGATATCTGTACACTGACTGGTGTCTCTCAGTCCCTCTCTCTCAGGGAGATATCTGTACACTGACTGGTGTCTCTCAGTCCCTCTCTCTCAGGGAGATATCTGTACACTGACTGGTGTCTCTCAGTCCCTCTCTCTCAGGGAGATATCTGTACACTGACTGGTGTCTCTCAGTCCCTGTCTCTCAGGAAGATATCTGTACACTGACTGGTGTCTCTCAGTCCCTCTCTCTCAGGGAGATATCTGTACACTGACTGGTGTCTCTCAGTCTCTCTCTCTCTCAGGGAGATATTTGTACACTGACTGGTGTCTCTCAGTCCCTCTCTCTCTCTCAGGGAGATATCTGTTCACTGACTGGTGTCTCTCAGTCCCTCTCTCTCAGGGAGATATCTATACACTGACTGGTGTCTCTCAGTCCCTCTCTCTCAGGGAGATATCTGTACACTGACTGGTGTCTCTCAGTCCCTCTCTCTCAGGGAGATATCTGTACACTAACTGGTGTCTCTCAGTCCCTCTCTCTCAGGGAGATATCTGTACACTGACTGGTGTCTCTCACTCCCTCTCTCTCAGGGAGATATCTGTACACTGACTGGTGTCTCTCATTCCCTCTCTCTCAGGGAGATATCTGTACACTGACTGGTGTCTCTCAGTCCCTCTCTCTCAGGAAGATATCTGTACACTGACTGGTGTCTCTCAGTCCCTCTCTCTCAGGGAGATATCTGTACACTGACTGGTGTCTCTCAGTCTCTCTCTCTCTCAGGGAGATATTTGTACACTGACTGGTGTCTCTCAGTCCCTCTCTCTCTCTCAGGGAGATATCTGTACACTGACTGGTGTCTCTCAGTCCCTCTCTCTCAGGGAGATATCTATACACTGACTGGTGTCTCTTAGTCCCTCTCGCTCAGGGAGATATCTGTACACTGACTGGTGTCCCTCAGTCCCTCTCTCTCAGGGAGATATCTGTACACTGACTGGTGTCTCTCAGTCTCTCTCTCTCTCTCAGGGAGATATCCGTACACTGACTGGTGTCTCTCAGTCCCTCTCTCTCAGGGAGATATCTGTACACTGACTGGTGTCTTTCAGTCTCTCTCTCTCTCTCAGGGAGATATCCGTACACTGACTGGTGTCTCTCAGTCCCTCTCTCTCAGGGAGATATCTGTACACTGACTGGTGTCTCTCTCTCTCAGGGAGCTATCTGTACACTGACTGGTGCCTCTCAGTCCCTCTCTCTCAGGGAGATATCTGTACACTGTTCGGTTTCTCTCAGTCCCTCTCTCTCAGGGAAATTTCTGTACACTGACTGGTGTCTCTCAGTCCCTCTCTCTCAGGGAGATATCTGTACACTGACTGGTGTCTCTCAGTCCCTCTCTCTCTCTCTATCAGGGAGATATCTGTACACTGACTGGTGTCTCTCAGTCCCTCTCTCTCTCTCAGGGAGATATCTGTACACTGACTGGTGTCTCTCAGTCCCTCTCTCTCAGGGAGATATCTATACACTGACTGGTGTCTCTTAGTCCCTCTCGCTCAGGGAGATATCTGTACACTGACTGGTGTCCCTCAGTCCCTCTCTCTCAGGGAGATATCTGTACACTGACTGGTGTCTCTCAGTCTCTCTCTCTCTCTCAGGGAGATATCCGTACACTGACTGGTGTCTCTCAGTCCCTCTCTCTCAGGGAGATATCTGTACACTGACTGGTGTCTTTCAGTCTCTCTCTCTCTCTCAGGGAGATATCCGTACACTGACTGGTGTCTCTCAGTCCCTCTCTCTCAGGGAGATATCTGTACACTGACTGGTGTCTCTCTCTCTCAGGGAGCTATCTGTACACTGACTGGTGCCTCTCAGTCCCTCTCTCTCAGGGAGATATCTGTACACTGTTCGGTTTCTCTCAGTCCCTCTCTCTCAGGGAAATTTCTGTACACTGACTGGTGTCTCTCAGTCCCTCTCTCTCAGGGAGATATCTGTACACTGACTGGTGTCTCTCAGTCCCTCTCTCTCTCTCTATCAGGGAGATATCTGTACACTGACTGGTGTCTCTCAGTCCCTCTCTCTCAGGGAGATATCTGTACACTGACTGGTGTCTCTGAGTCCCTCTCTCTCAGGGAGATATCTGTACACTGACTGGTGTCTCTCAGTCCCTCTCTCTCAGGGAGATATCTGTACACTGACTGGTGTCTCTCAGTCCCTCTCTCTCAGGGAGATATCTGTACACTGACTGGTGTCTCTCAGTCCCTCTCTCTCTCTCAGGGAGATATCTGTACACTGACTGGTGTGTCTCAGTCCCTCTCTCTCAGGGAGATATCTGTACACTGACTGGAGTCTCTCAGTCCCTCTCTCTCAGGGAGATATCTGTACACTGACTGGTGTCTCTCAGTCCCTCTCTCTCAGGGAGATATCTGTACACTGACTGGTGTCTCTCTCTCTCAGGGAGCTATCTGTACACTGACTGGTGCCTCTCAGTCCCTCTCTCTCAGGGAGATATCTGTACACTGTTCGGTGTCTCTCAGTCCCTCTCTCTCAGGGAGATATCTGTACACTGACTGGTGCCTCTCAGTCCCTCTCTCTCAGGGAGATATCTGTACACTGTTCGGTGTCTCTCAGTCCCTCTCTCTCAGGGAAATTTCTGTACACTGACTGGTGTCTCTCAGTCCCTCTCTCTCAGGGAGATATCTGTACACTGACTGGTGTCTCTCAGTCCCTCTCTCTCTCTCTATCAGGGAGATATCTGTGCACTGACTGGTGTCTCTCAGTCCCTCTCTCTCAGGGAGATATCTGTACACTGACTGGTGTCTCTCAGTCCCTCTCTCTCAGGGAGATATCTGTACACTGACTGGTGTCTCTCAGTCCCTCTCTCTCAGGGAGATATCTGTACACTGACTGGTGTCTCTCAGTCCCTCTCTCTCTCTCAGGGAGATATCTGTACACTGACTGGTGTGTCTCAGTCCCTCTCTCTCAGGGAGATATCTGTACACTGACTGGAGTCTCTCAGTCCCTCTCTCTCAGGGAGATATCTGTACACTGACTGGTGTCTCTCAGTCCCTCTCTCTCAGGGAGATATCTGTACACTAGCTGGTGTCTCTCAGTCCCTCTCTCTCAAGGAGATATCTGTACACTGACTGGTGTCTCTCAGTCCCTCTCTCTCAGGGAGATATCTATACACTGACTGGAGTCTCTCAGTCCCTCTCTCTCTGGGAGATATCTGTACACTGACTGGTGTCTCTCAGTCCCTCTCTCTCAGGGAGATATCTGTACACTGACTGGTGTCTCTCAGTCCCTCTCTCTCTCAGGGAGATATCTGTACACTGACTGGTGTCTCTCAGTATGCCCTCTCTCTCAGCGAGATATCTGTACACTGACTGGTGCCTCTCAGTCCCTCTCTCTCAGGGAGATATCTGTACACTGACTGGTGTCACTCAGTCCCCCTCTCAGGGAGCTATCTGCACAGTGATGGTGTCTCTCAGTCTCTTTCTCTCAGGGAGATATCTGAACACTGACTGGTGTCTCTCATTCTCTCTCTCTCAGGGAGATATCTGCGCAGTGATGGTGTCTCCCAGTCCCTCTCTCTCAGGGAGATATCTGTACACTGACTGGTGTCCCTCAGTCCCTCTCTCTCAGGGAGATATCTCTACGTTGACTGGTATCTCTCAGTCCCTCTCTCAGGGAGATATCTGCACAGTGATTGTGTCTCCCAGTCCCTCTATCTCAGGGAGATATTCAGGTTGAGTACTCACCGAGGAAGTTGGTATTGATAATTGCATTGTTCCGGAGAAGTGGGACATAGTTGGGAGATCCACTTCCCTCAACCCCTGCAACAGAGATGTTGGAATAATGGCCCGATAGAGACACCTACACACCACGATAAAGAATATCACTCCCCATGCCCCTATATCACACCCTGTTTACCAATATCACTCCCCATACCCCAATATCACTCCCCGTATACCAGTATCACTCCCCATGCCCCTATATCACACCCTGTTTACCAATATCACTCCCTATACCCCAATATCTCTCCCCGTATACCAGTATCACACCCTATATACCAATATCACTCCCCATGCCCCTATGTCACACCCTGTTTACCAATATCACTCCCCATACCCCAATATCACACCCTGTTTACCAATATCACTCTCCATATCCCAATATCACTCCCCGTATACCAGTATCACACCCTATATACCAATATCACTCCCCATACCCCAATATCACACCCTGTTTACCAATATCACTCTCTATATCCCAATATCACTCCCTGTTTACCAATATCACTCTCCATATCCCAATATCACTCCCCGTATACCACTATCACACCCTATATACCAATATCACTCCCCATACCCCAATATCACACCCTGTTTACCAATATCACTCCCCATACCCCAATATCACACCCTGTTTACCAATATCACTCCCCATACCCCAATATCACACCCTGTTTACCAATATCACTCTCCATATCCCAATATCACTCCCCGTATACCAGTATCATGCCCTGTATGCCAATATCCCTCCCCATACCCTTATATCACGTCCTGTATACCAGTATAACTCTTGATACCCTAATATCACACCCTGTTTACCAATATCTCTCCCCATGCCCCTATATCACATCCTGTACACCAATATAACTCCCCATCCCCCAATATCACTCTCCATATCCCAATATCGCGCCCTGTATACCTATATCACTGCCCATGTTCCTATATCACATCCTGTACACTAATATAACTCGCCATCCCCCAATATCACTCCCCATACCCCAATATCACGCCCTGTATACCAATATCACACCCCATACCCCAATATCACACCCCATACCCCAATAGCACACCCTGTATACCAATATCAATCCCCAGACCCCAATAGCACTTCCCATACCCCAATATCACACCCTGTATACCAATATCACTCCCCATACCCCAATATCACACTCTGTATACTAATATCACTCCCAATACCTCAATATCACACACTGTATACCAATATCACTCCCCATACCCCAATATCACAGCTTGTATACCAATATCACTCCCCATACCCCAATATCACACTCTGTATACTAATATCACTCCCAATACCTCAATATCACACACTGTATACTAATATCACTCCCCATACCCCAATATCACACCCGGTATACCAATATCACTCCCCATACCCCAATATCACATCCTGTATATCAATATCAATCTCCATACCTCTATATCACATCCTGTATACAACTCCAACTCTCCATACCCCAATATCACTCCCTATATCCCAATATCACACCCTGTATTCCAATATCACTCCCCATACCCCAATATCACAACCTGTATACCAATATCAATCTCCATACCTCTATATCACATCCTGTACACCAAACCAACTCTCCATACCCCAATATCAAACCCCATATCCCAATATCACATCGTGTTTACCAATATCACTCCCCATGCACCAATATCACACCCTGTACACTTGTATAACTCCCCATCCTCCAATATCACTCCCCATATCCCAATATCACACCCTGTATGCCAATATTACTCCCCATACCCCAATATCATGCCCTGTATACCAATATCACTCCCCATACCCCAATATCACACCGTATTTACCAATATCACTCCCCATGCCCCTATATCACATCCTGTATACCAATCCAACTCTCCATACCCAAATATCAAACCCCATATCCCAATATCACACCCTGTATACCAATATGACTCCCCATACCCCAATATCACACCCTGTATACCAATATGACTCCCCATACCCCAATATCATGCCCTGTATACCAATATAACTCCCCATGCCCCAATATCACTCCCCATACCCCAATATCACACCCTGTATACCAATATCACTCCCCATTCACCTATATCACATTCTGTACACCAATATAACTCCCCATACCCCAATATAACTCCCCATACCCCAAAATCACGCCCTGTATACCAATATCACACCCCATACCCCAATATCACACCCTGTATACCAATATCACTCCCCAGGCCCCAATATCACACCCTGTATTCCAATATCACTCCCCATACCCCAAAATCACACCCTGTATACTAATATCACTCCCCATACCCCAATATCACACCCTGTATACCAATATCACTCCCCAGGCCCCAATATCACACCCTGTATTCCAATATCACTCCCCATAACCCAATATCACACCCTGTATACTAATATCACTCCCCATACCCCAATATCACACCCTGTATACCAATATCACTCCCAATGCACCAATAACACTCCATGATTCAACGCAAGGTAATGAATCTGATTTGTCATTAAATGGCTTAATAAACTTGGAAATACTCACTCTCCACTCTCACCAGGATCAGCACCTCTCGCGCAGTCAATATTTCAGAGGCATGAAGTGAAGGGAACATTGACAAATGTTTCACCATCCCAGAAACATCACACACATCAACTTCCTCTGGAAGAGGGAAACTAAGTTACACAGAGAAAAAAAATCCCTCTACACTGTCCCCATCAAACACTCCCAGGACAGGTACAGCACGGTGTTAGATACAGAGTAAATCTCCCTCTACACTGTCCCCATCAAACACTCCCAGGACAGGTACAGCACGGGGTTAGATACAGAGTAAATCTCCCTCTACACTGTCCCCATCAAACACTCCCAGGACAGGTACAGCACGGGGTTAGATACAGAGTAAATCTCCCTCTACACTGCCCCCATCAAACACTCCCAGGACAGGTACAGCACGGGGTTAAATACAGAGTAAATCTCCCTCTACACTGTCTCCATCAAACACTCCCAGGACAGGTACAGCATGGGGTTAGATACAGAGTAAATCTCCCTCTACACTGTCTCCATCAAACACTCCCAGGACAGGTACAGCACGGGGTTAGATACAGAGTAAAGCTCCCTCTACACTGTCCTCATCAAACACTCCCAGGACAGGTACAGCACGGGGTTAGATACAGAGTAAATCTCCCTCTACACCGTCCCCATCAAACATTCCCAGGACAGGTACAGCACGGGGTTAGATACAGAGTAAATCTCCCTCTACACTGTCCCCATCAAACACTCCTAGGACAGGGACAGCACGGGGTTAGATACAGAGTAAATCTCCCTCTACACCGTCCCCATCAAACACTCCCAGGACAGGTACAGCACGGGGTTAGATACAGAGTAAATCTCCCTCTACACCGTCCCCATCAAACACTCCCAGGACAGGTACAGCACGGGGTTAGATACAGAGTAAATCTCCCTCTACACTGTCCCTATCAAACACTCCCAGGACAGGTACAGCACGGGGTTAGATACAGAGTAAATCTCCCTCTACACTGTCCCCATCAAACACTCCCAGGACAGGTACAGCACGGGGTTAGATACAGAGTAAATCTCCCTCTACACTGTCCCCATCAAACACTCCAAGGACAGGTACAGCACGGAGTTAGATACAGAGTAAATCTCCCTCTACACTGTTCCCATCAAACACTCCCAGGACAGGTACAGCACGGGGTTAGATACAGAGTAAAGCTCCCTCTACCTTGAGGGCTGCAGTTGCAATGTGACCTGATGTAATCCATTAACACTTGGACGCGGCAGTGAGTGTTGAGCAGGGTGGACTCATCGTCTGTGGGATCAGAGAGAGGGGGAACGGGTTAGCGGGTCTGATAACTAACTGCGCGCATCGGATGAGGCACTGGAAGATCCCAAGTCACCTTCCGTGACCAGCAGCAAGCTCACCGCCATACTTCAGCGTGACAAACATCTGGCTCAGCCTTTTGTGACAGCTGCGGGCGAGAAGATGGGCACTGGGCAGCAGGGTGCTGGTGACTGCCCTCCGGACCTCGGGCCCGCTCTGCTGCGCCCGGGCTCCCTCTCCGCAGGGGGGGGCACAAGCCGGTTAGAAGTTCAGGGCAAGGGGGGAGATCGAAACGCAGACGTCCACCACCAATCCTCCTCTTTCACCCCACTCCCCGTGGCAACCACTCAGTAACCACAACACTCCCATCGGCCCCTGTCGGGTGGACGCTGTTGCCATGGGAGCCAGAAGGAGACCCCTCCTCCACTCAAATAGAAAGAAAAGAGATTCCTTCCCTTCGAAATCCCGGCTCAGTCTCCATGGAGATAATTCCTCCCCATTCTCTGTAACCTCCTCCAGTCCCTACAACCCTCCCTATCTCTGTAACCTCCTCCAGCCCCTACACCCCCTCCCTATCTCTGTAACCTCCTCCAGTCCCTACACCCCTCCCTATCTCTGTAACCTCCTCCAGCCGCCTACACCCCTCCCTATCTCTGTAACCTCCTCCAGCCCCTACACCCCTCCCTATCTCTGTAACCTCCTCCAGCCCCTACAACTCTCCCTATCTCTGTAACCTCCTCCAGCCCCTACAACCCTCCCTATCTCTGTAACCTCCTCCAGCCCCTACAACCCTCCCTATCTCTGTAACCTCCTCCAGCACCAACACCCCTCCCTATCTCTGTAACCTCCTCCAGCCCCTACAACCCTCCCTATCTCTGTAACCTCCTCCAGCCCCTACACCCTCCCCATTCTCTGTAACCTCCTCCAGCCCCTACACCCTCCCCATTCTCTGTAACCTCCTCCAGCCCCTACAACCCTCCCTATCTCTGTAACCTCCTCCAGCCCCTACAACCCTCCCTATCTCTGTAACCTCCTCCAGCACCTACACCCCTCCCTATCTCTGTAACCTCCTCCAGCCCCTACAACCCTCCCTATCTCTGTAACCTCCTCCAGCCCCTACAACCCTCCCTATCTCTGTAACCTCCTCCAGTCCCTACAACCCTCCCTATCTCTGTAACCTCCTCCAGCCCCTACAACCCTCCCTATCTCTGTAACCTCCTACAGCACCTACACCCCTCCCTATCTCTGTAACCTCCTCCAGCCCCTACAACCCTCCCTATCTCTGTAACCTCCTCCAGTCCCTACAACCCTCCCTATCTCTGTAACCTCCTCCAGCCCCTACAACTCTCCCTATCTCTGTAACCTCCTCCAGCCCCTACAACCCTCCCTATCTCTGTAACCTCCTCCAGCCCCTACAACCCTCCCTATCTCTGTAACCTCCTCCAGCACCAACACCCCTCCCTATCTCTGTAACCTCCTCCAGCCCCTACAACCCTCCCTATCTCTGTAACCTCCTCCAGCCCCTACACCCTCCCCATTCTCTGTAACCTCCTCCAGCCCCTACACCCTCCCCATTCTCTGTAACCTCCTCCAGCCCCTACAACCCTCCCTATCTCTGTAACCTCCTCCAGCCCCTACAACCCTCCCTATCTCTGTAACCTCCTCCAGCACCTACACCCCTCCCTATCTCTGTAACCTCCTCCAGCCCCTACAACCCTCCCTATCTCTGTAACCTCCTCCAGCCCCTACAACCCTCCCTATCTCTGTAACCTCCTCCAGCACCAACACCCCTCCCTATCTCTGTAACCTCCTCCAGCCCCTACAGCACTCCCTATCTCTGTAACCTCCTCCAGCCCCTACAACTCTCCCTATCTCTGGAACCTCCTCCAGCCCCTACAACTCTCCCTATCTCTGTAACCTCCTCCAGCACCTACACCCCTCCCTATCTCTGTAACCTCCTCCAGCCCCTACAACTCTCCCTATCTCTGTAACCTCCTCCAGCCCCTACAACTCTCCCTATCTCTGTAACCTCCTCCAGCCCCTACAACCCTCCCTATCTCTGTAACCTCCTCCAGCCCCTACAACCCTCCCTATCTCTGTAACCTCCTCCAGCACCAACACCCCTCCCTATCTCTGTAACCTCCTCCAGCCCCTACAACCCTCCCTATCTCTGTAACCTCCTCCAGCCCCTACACCCTCCCCATTCTCTGTAACCTCCTCCAGCCCCTACACTCTCCCCATTCTCTGTAACCTCCTCCAGCCCCTACAACCCTCCCTATCTCTGTAACCTTCTCCAGTCCCTACACCCCTCCCTATCTCTGTAACCTCCTCCAGCCCCTACACCCCTCCCTATCTCTGTAACCTCCTCCAGCCCCTACACCCCTCCCTATCTCTGTAACCTCCTCCAGTCCCTACACCCCTCCCTATCTCTGTAACCTCCTCCAGTCCCTACACCCCACCCTATCTCTGTAACCTCCTCGAGCCCCTACACCCCTCTCTATCTCTGTAACCTCCTCCAGCCCCTACAACACTCCCTATCTCTGTAACCTCCTCCAACCCCTACAACCCTCCCTATCTCTGTAAACTCCTCAAGCCTCTACACCCCTCCCTATCTCTGTAACCTCCTCCAGTCCCTACACCCCTCCCTATCTCTGTAACCTCCTCCAGTCCCTACAACCCTCCCTATCTCTGTAACCTCCTCCAGCCCCTACACCCCTCCCTATCTCTGTAACCTCCTCCAGTCCCTACACCCCTCCCTATCTCTGTAACCTCCTCCAGTCCCTACAACCCTCCCTATCTCTGTAACCTCCTCCAGCCCCTACACCCCTCCCTATCTCTGTACCCTCCTCCAGCCCCTACACCCCTCCCTATCTCTGTAACCTCCTCCAGCCCCTACACCACTCCCTATCTCTGTAACCTCCTCCAGCCCCTACACCCCTCCCTATCTCTGTAACCTCCTCCAGCCCCTACACCCCACCCTATCTCTGTAACCTCCTCCAGCCCCTACAACCCTCCCTATCTCTGTAAACTCCTCAAGCCTCTACACCCCTCCCTATCTCTGTAACCTCCTCCAGCCCCTACACCCCTCCCTATCTCTGTAACCTCCTCCAGCCCCTACACCCCTCCCTATCTCTGTAACCTCCTCCAGCCTCTACACCCCTCCCTATCTCTGTAACCTCCTCGAGCCCCTACACCCCTCCCTATCTCTGTAACCTCCTCCAGCCTCTACACCCCTCCCTATCTCTGTAACCTCCTCCAGCCCCTACAACCCTCCCTATCTCTGTAACCTACTCCAGTCCCTACACCCCTCCCTATCTCTGTAACCTCCTCCAGTCCCTACACCCCTCCCTATCTCTGTAACCTCCTCCAGTCCCTACACCCCTCCCTATCTCTGTAACCTCCTCCAGCCCCTACACCCCTCCCTATCTCTGTAACCTCCTCCAGTCCCTACACCCCTCCCTATCTCTGTAACCTCCTCCAGCTCCTACACCCCTCCCTATCTCTGTAACCTCCTCCAGACCCTACACCCCTCCCTATCTCTGTAACCTCCTCCAGCCCCTACAACCCTCCCCATCTCTGTAACCTCCTCCAGCCCCTACACCCCTCCCTATCTCTGTAACCTCCTCCAGCCCCGAAACCACTCCCTATCTCTGTAACCTCCTCCAGCCCCTACACCCCTCCCTATCTCTGTAACCTCCTCCAGCCCCTACACCCCTCCCTATCTCTGTAACCTCCTCCATCCCCTACACCAATCCCTATCTATATAACCTCCTCCAGCCCCTACATCCCTCCCTATCTCTGTAACCTCCTCCAGCACCTACATCCCTCCCTATCTCTGTAACGTCCTCCAGTCCCTACAACCCTCCCTATCTCTGTAACCTCCTCCAGCCCCTACACCCCTCCCTATCTCTGTAACCCCCTCCAGCCCCTACACCCCTCCCTATCTCTGTAACCTCCTCCAGCCCCTACACCCCTCCCTATCTCTGTAACCTCCTCCAGCCCCTACAACCCTCCCTATCTCTGTAACCTCCTCCAGCCCCTATACCCCTCCCTAACTCTCTAACCTCCTCCAGCCCCTACACCCCTCCCTATCTCTGTAACCTCCTCCAGTCCCTACAACCCTCCCTATCTCTGTAACCTCCTCCAGCCCCTACACCCCTCCCTATCTCTGTAACCTCCTCCAGCCCCTACACCCCTCCCTATCTCTGTAACATCCTCCAGACCCTACACCCCACCCTATCTCTGTAACCTCCTCCAGCCCCTACACACCTCCCTATCTCTGTAACCTCCTCCAGTCCCTACAACCCTCCCTATCTCTGTAACCTCCTCCAGCCCCTACACCCCTCCCTATCTCTGTAACCTTCTCCAACCCCTACAATCCTCCCTAGCTCTGTAACCTCCTCCAGCCCCTACACCCCTCCCTATCTCTGTAACCTCCTCCAGCCCCTACAACCCTCCCTATCTCTGCAACCTCCTTCAGCCCCTACAACTCTCCCGATCTCTGTAACCTCCTCCAGCCCCTACAACCCTCCCTATCTCTGTAACCTCATCCAGCCCCTACAAACCTCCCTATCTCTGTAACCTCCTCCAGCCCCTACACCCCTCCCTATCTCTGTAACCTTCTCCAGCACCTACAACCCTCCCTATCTCTGTAACCTCCTCCAGCACCTACAACCCTCCCTATCTCTGTAACCTCCTCCACCTCCACAACCCTCCCTATCTCTGTAACCTCCTCCAACTCCCACAACCCTCCCCATTTCTGTAACCTCCTTCAGCCCCTACAACCCTCCCTATCTCTGTAAAATTCTCCAGTCCATTAAACTCTCCCTATCTCTACACCTTCCAGCCCCAAAAATCTTCCCTATTGCTGTAACATTCTCCAGCCCCTACAAGCCCCCTTATACCTGTAAACTCCTCCAGCACCTACAACCAACCTTATATCTGTAAACTCCTCCAGTCACTGCAACACTCTCGATCTCTAACTCCTCCAGTCCCTACAACCTCGCTATCTCTGTAACGTCCTCCAGTCCCTACAATCCTCCCTATCTCTGTAACTTCCTCCAGTCCCTACAACCCTCCCTATCTCTGTAACCTCCTCCAGTCCCTACAACCCTCCCTATCACTGTAACCTCCTCCAGTCCCTACAACCCTCCCTATCTCTGTCACCTCCTCCAGTCCCTACAACCAACCTTATATCTGTAAACTCCTCCAGTCACTGCAACACTCTCGATCTCTAACTCCTCCAGTCCCTACAACCCTCGCTATCTCTGTAACGTCCTCCAGTCCCTACAACACTTCCTAACTCTGTAAAACCCTCCACCCCTACGACACTCCCTATCTCTGTAACCTCCTTCAGCCCCTACAACCATCCCTATTTCTGTAATCTTCTCCAACCTACAACCCTATCTCCTTAAACCCCTCCACGACCACAACACTCCGTATCTCTATAACCTCCTTCAGCCCCTACAATCCTCCTTATCTCTGTAACCTCCTCCAGACTCTACAACCCTCCCTATCTCTGTAACCTCCTCGAGATTCTACAACCCTCCCAATTTCTGTAACCTCTTTCAGCGCCTACAACCCTCCCAATCTCTGCAGCCTCGTTCAGCCCCTACAATCCTCCCTATCTCTGTAACCTCCTCCAGCCCCTACAATCCTCCCTATCTCTGTAACCTCCTACAGCCCCGACAACCCTCCCTATCTCTGTAAAACCCCCCAGCCCCAATAACCCTCCCTATCTCTGTAACCTCCTCCAGTCCCTAAAATCCTATCTATCTCTGTAACCTTACCCCTACAACACTCCGTATCTATGTTACCCTCTCCGCCACTACAATCCTCCCTATCTCTGTAACCTCCTCCAGCCCCTACAATCCTCCCTATCTCTGTAACCTCCTCCAGTCTCTACACCCCTCCATATCTCTGTAAACACCTCCCGCCCCTACAACCCTCCCTATCTCTGTAACCTCCTCCAGCCCCTACACCCCTCCCTATCTCTGTAACCTCCTCCAGCCCCTACAATCCTCCCTATCTCTGTAACCTCCTCCAGCCCCTACAACCCTCCCTATCTCTGTAACCTCCTCCAGCCCCTACATCCCTCCCTATCACGGCAACCTCCTCCAGGTCCACAAACCTCCCTTATCTCTGTAAACTCCTCCAAACCCCACTACCCTCCCGATCTCTGTAAACTTCTCCAGGCCATTAAACTCTCCCTATCTCTACACGCTCCAGCCCCAAAAATCTTCCCTATTGCTGTAACATTCTCCAGCCCCTACAAGCCCCCCTATACCTGTAAACTCCTCCAGCAACAACAACCTTCCTTATGTCTGTAAACTCCTCCAGTCCCTACAACCCTCCCTATCTCTGTAACCACCTCCACCCCTACAACTCTCCCTATCTCTGTAACCTGCTCCAGCCCCTACAACACTCCCTCTCTCTGCAACCACCTCCACCCCTACAACCCACCCTATCTCTGTAACCTCCTCCAGCCTCTACACCCCTCCCTATCTCTGTAACCTCCTCCAGCCTCTACACCCCTCCCTATCTCTGTAACCACCTCCACCCCTACAACCCTCCCTATCTCTGTAACCTCCTCCAGCTCCCACAACCCACCCTATCTCTGTAACCTCCTCCACGCCTACGACACTCCCTATCTCTGTAACATCCTCAAGCCCCAACAAACCTCCCTAACTCAATAACCTCCTCTAGGCCCTACAATTCTCCCTATCCATGTAAACTCCTCCACCCCTACAACACTCCCTATCTATGTAAACACCTCCACCCCTACAACCTTCAATATCTCTGTAACCTCCTCCAGCCCCTACAGCCCTCCCTATCTCTGTAACCTCCTCCAGGCCCTACAACACTCCCTATCTATGTAAACACCTCCAGCCCCTACAACACTCCCTAACTCTGTAAAACCCTCCACCCCTACGACACTCCCTATCTCTGTAACCTCCTCCAACCCCTACAACCTCCCTATCTCTGTAAACTCCTCCAGCCCCTATCTCCCTCCCTATCTCTGTAAATTTCTCCCCCCCTACAACACTCTCTATCTCTGTAATCTTCACCACCCCTACAACCCTCACTATCTCTGTAAAATCCTCCAACCCAACAACACTCCCTATCTCTGTAACTCCCTCCAGCCCCTATCTCCCTCCCTATCTCTGTAAATTCATCCCCCCTACAACACTCCCTATCTCTGTAACCTCCTCCAGCCCCTACAAACCTCCCTATCTCTGTAACCTACTCAAACCCCTACAACCCTCCCCATCTCTGTAACATCGTCCAGCACCTACAACACTCCCTATCTCTGTAACCTCCTCCAGCCCCTACACCCCTCCCTATCTCTGTAAGTTCCTCCAGCCCCTACAACCCTCCCTATCTCTGTAACCTCCTCCAGCCCCTACACCCCTCCCTATCTCTGTAACCTCCTCCAGCCCCTACAAGCCCCCCTATACCTGTAACCTCCTCAAGCAACAACAACCCTCCTTATATCTGTAAACTCCTCCAGTCACTGCAACACTATCAATCTCTACCTCCTCCAGCCCATACAACCCTCCTGATCTCTGCAAACTCCTCCAACCCTACAACACTCCCTAACTCTGTAAAACCCTCCAGCCTCTACAACCCTCCATATCTGTGTAATACCCTCCAGCCCCCACAACCCACCATATCTCTGTAACCTGCTCCAGTCCCTAAGATACTCCCCAACTCTGTAATCTCCTCCATGCCTACGACACTCCCTATCTCTGTAACATCCTCAAGACCCAACAAACCTCCCTAACTCGGTAACCTCCTCTAGGCCCTACAACTCTCCCTATCCATGTAAACTCCTCCACCCCTACAACACTCACTATCTCTGTAAACTCCTCCACCCCTACAACACTCCCTATCTATGTAAACACCTCCACCCCTACAACCTTCAATATCTCTGTAACCTCCTCCAGCCCCTACAGCCCTCCCTATCTCTGTAACCTCCTCTAGGCCCTACAACCCTCCCTATCTCTGTAACCTCCTCCAGCTCCTAAAACCCTCCATATCTCTTTAACATACCTCCAGCACCGACACCCTTCCTGATCTCTGTAACCTCCTCCAGCCCCTACAACCCTCCATATCTCTGCAACCTCCCCCAGCACCTACAAACCTCCTTATCTCTGTAAAGCTCCTCCATCCCTACAGCCCTACTTTCTGTGAAAACTTCTCCATCCACTACAATCCTCCCGAACTCTGTAACCACCTCCAGCCCCCACAACCCTCACTCTCTCTGTTACCACCACCTGACCCTACAACCCTCCCTACCTCTGTAACCTCCTCCAGCCCCTACAACCATCCCTATCTCTGTACCCTCCTCCAGGCCCTACAACCCTCCCTATCGCTGTAACCTCCTCCATCCCCTACACCCCTCCTTAATTCTGTAACCTCCTCCAGGACCTACAACCATCTTTATATTTTTAAACTCCCCCAGTCACTGCAACACTCTCGATCTCTACCTCCTCCAGTCCCTGCAACCCTCCCTATCTCTGTAACCTCCTCCAGCCCCCTACAACCCTCCTTATCTCCTTAAACTCCTCCACCCCCACAACACTCCCTATCTCTGTAACCTCCTCCAGCCCCTAGAACACTCCCTATATCTGTAACGTCCTCTGTCCACTACAACCATATGTATCTCTGGACACTCCTCCAGCTTCAACAACCCTCCCTATCTCTGTATCCTCCCGCATCCCCTACAACCCTCCCTATTTGTGTAACCTCCTCCATCCCCTCAAACCCTCCCTATCTGTGTAACCTCCTCCAGCCCCTACAACCACCCCTCTTTCTGTGAACTCCTTCCGCCTCCACAACCCTCCCTATCTCTGCAACCTCCCCCAGCACCTACCAAACTCCCTACCTCTGTAAGCTCCTCCATCACTACAAACCACTCTATCTCTGTAACCTCATCCAGCCCCTACAACACTGCCTATCTCTGTAACCTCCTCCAGCCCCTACAACACTCCCTATCTCTGTAACCTCCTCCAGGCACTACAAACCTCCCTATCTCTGTAACCTCCTCCAGCCCCTACACCCCTCTCTATCTCTGTAACCTCCTCCAGCCTCTACACCCCTCCCTATCTCTGTAACCTCCTCCAGCCCCTACAACCCTCCCTATCTCTGTAACATCCTCCAGCCCCTACACCCCTCCCTATCTCTGTAACCTCCTCCAGCCCCTACACACCTCCCTATCTCTGTAACCTCCTCCAGCCCCTACAACACTCCCTATCTCTGTAACCTCTCCAGGCCCTACAACCCTCCCTATCTCTGTAACCTCCTCCAGTCCCTACACCCCTCCCTATCTCTGTAACCTCTCCAGGCCCTACAACCCTCCCTATCTCTGTAACCTCCTCCAGTCCCTACACCCCTCCCTATCTCTGTAACATCCTCCAGTCCCTACAACACACCCTATCTCTGTAACCTCTCCAGGCCCTACAATCCTCCCTATCTCTGTAACCTCCTCCAGCCCCTACAACCCTCCCTATCTCTGTAACCTCCTTCAGCCCCTACAACCATCCCTGTCTCTGTAAAATCCTCCAGTCACTACTACCCTCCCTATCTCTGTAAGCACCTCCAGCCCCTTAAGCGCACCCTCTCTCTTTTACCTGCTCTAGCCCCTACAACCCTACCAATCTCTGTGTTCTCCTCCAACCCGTACAACCCTCCCTCTCTCTGTTACCTACCGCAGCCCCAACAATGCTCCCTATCTTTTAAACCTCCTCCAGCAACTGCGACCCTCCTTATCTCTGTAAACTCCTCCAGACTCTACAACCCTCCCTATCTCTGTAACCTCCTCCACACCAACAACCCTCCCTATCTCTGTAACCTCCTCCAGCCCCTACACCCCTCCCTATCTCTGTAACCTCCTCCAGTCCGAACAACACTCCCTATCTCTGTAACCTCCTCCAGTCCCTACACCCTCCCTATCTCTGTAACCTCCTCCAGACCCTACAACCCTCCCTATCTCTGTAACCTCCTCCAGCCCCTACACCCTCCCTATCTCTGTAACCTCCTCCAGCCCCTACAACCCTCCCTATCTCTGTACCCTCCTCCAGCCCCTACAACCCTCCCTATCTCTATAACCTCCTCCAGCCCCAACGACCCTCCTTATCTCTGTAACCTCCTCCAGCCCCTACACCCCTCCCTATCTCTGTAACCTCCTCCAGTCCCTACAACACTCCCTATCTCTGTAACCTCCTCCATCCCCTACAACCCTCCCTATCTCTGTAACCTCCTCCAGCCCCTACAACCCTCCCTCTCTCTTTTACCTCCTCCAGCCCCTACCCTACCAAACTCTGTATCCTCCTCCAACACCTACAGCCCTCCCTTTCTTTGCAACCTCTTCCAACCCGTACAACCCTCCCTCTCTCTGTTACCTACTGCAGCCCCTACAACGCTCCCTATGTTTTAAATCTCCTCCAGCAACTACGACCCTCCCTATCTCTGTAAACTCCTCCAGCCCTTAAACCCTCTCTATCTCTGTAACCTACTCCAGCCCCTACAACCCTCCCTATCTCTGTAACCTCCTCCAGCCCCTACACCACTCCCTATCTCTGTAACCTACTCCAGCCCCTACAACCCTCCCTATCTCTGTAACCTCCTCCAGCCCCTACAACCCTCCCTATCTCTGTAACCTCCTCCAGCCCCTACAACCCTCCCTATCTCTGTAACCTCCTCCAGCCCCTACAAACTTCCCTATCTCTGTAACCTCCTCCAGCCCCTACACCCCTCCCTATCTCTGTAACCTGCTCCTGCCCCTACACCCCTCCCTATCTCTGTAACCTCCTCCAGCCCCTACAAACTTCCCTATCTCTGTAAACTTCTCTAGTCCCTAAAACCCTCCCTATCTCTGTAACTTCCTCCAGCCTCGACACCCCTCCCTATCTCTGTAACCTCCTCCAGCCCCTACAGCCCTCCCTATCTCTGTAACCTCCTCCAGCCCCTACAACCCTCCCTATCTCTGTAACCTCCTCCAGCCCCTACAGCCCTCCCTATCTCTGTAACCTCCTCCAGCCCCTACAACCCTCCCTCTCTCTTTTACCTCCTCCAGCCCCTACCCTACCAAACTCTGTATCCTCCTCCAACACCTACAGCCCTCCCTTTCTTTGTAACCTCTTCCAACCCGTACAACCCTCCCTCTCTCTGTTACCTACCGCAGCCCCTACAATGCTCCCTATGTTTTAAATCTCCTCCAGCAACTACAACCCTCCCTATCTCTGTAAACTCCTCCAGCCCCTACACCCCTCCCTATCTCTGTAACCTCCTCCAGCCCCTACACCCCTCTCTATCTCTGTAACCTCCTCCAGCCCCTACAACCCTCCCAATCTCTGTAACCTCCTCCAGCCCCTACAACCCTCCCTATCTCTGTAACCTCCTCCAGCCCCTACAACCCTCCCTATCTCTCCCCTGCTATTGCAGTAACCTCCTCCGCACCCTTTAACACTCCCAAACTCTGTAACCTCCTCCAGCCCCTACATCTCCCTATCTCTGTAACTTGCTCCAGCCCGTACAAACCTCCCATTCTTTGTAACCACATCCAACCCTTAATCCCTCTCTCTCTCTGTTAACTCCTGTAGCCCCTACAACCCTCCCTATCTCTGTAACCTCCTCCAGCCCCTACAACCCTCCCTATCTCTGTAACCTCCTCCAGCCCCTACACCCTTCCTTATCTCTGTAACCTCCTCCAGCCCCTACAACCCTCCCTTATCTCTGTAACTTCCTCCAGCTCCATCAACCCTCCCTATCTCTGTAACCTCCTCCAGCTCCTACAACCCTCAGTATCTCTGTAACCTCTTCCAGCTCCTACAACCCTCAGTATCTCTGTAACCTCCTCCAGTCCCTACAACCCTCCCTATCTCTGTAACCTCCTCCAGTCCCTGCAAACCTCCCTATCTCTGTAACCTCCTCCAGCCCCTACAATCCTCCCTATCTCTGTAACCTCCAGCCCCTACAACCCTCCCTATCTCTGTAACCTCCTCCAGGCCCTACACCCCTCCCTATCTCTGTAACCTCCTCCAGCTCCTACAACCCTATATGTATCATGTAGTACATACCTTGTTGTTATATTTATTAATTCATTTACTGGAATTCATTGGCCTGGTCAGTATTTATTGCCCATCCCTTACTGCCCCCTTGAGATGGTGGTGGTGAGCTGTCTTCTTGAGCCGGTGCAGTTCCTGTGGTGTAGGTACACCCACCGTGCTGTTAGGGAGGGAGTTCCAGGATTTTGTCCCTGTGGTGTAGGTACACCCACTGTGCTGTTAGGGAGGGAGTTCCAGGATTTTGTCCCCGTGTGGTGTAGGTACACCTACAGCGCTGTTAGGGAGGGAGTTCCAGGATTTTGTCCGTGTGGTGTAGGTACACCCACCGTGCTGTTAGGGATGGAGTTCCAGGATTTTGTCCCTGTGGTGTAGGTACACCCACAGCGCTGTTAGAGAGGGAGCTCCAAGATTTTGTCCCTGTGGTGTAGGTATACCCACCGTGCTGTTAGGGAGGGAGTTCCAGGATTTTGTCCCTGTGTGGTGTAGGTACACCCACCGTGCTGTTAGGGAGGGAGTTCCAGGATTTTGACCCAGCGACAGTGAAGGAACGGCCGATATATTTCCAAATCGGGATGGTGAGTGACTTGGAGGGGAACTTCCAGCTGGTGGTGTTCCCCATCTATCTGCTGCCCTTGTCCTTCTAGATGGTAGTGGTCGTGGGTTTGGAAGGTGCTGTCGAAGGAGCCTTGGTGAGTTCCTGCATGCCATTGTCTGGTAAAGGTTCTCGGCAGAACAAGGTTAATGTGGGGCTGGACCATAGCACCTCCCACGGTATGACGTATAGAGTCACATGGTAATAGACTGGGAGAACGATCTAGAAGGCACACTCTAGGCCCAGCCTGCATGGAGGTAATTACACCATACATGACAGTAACCTGGGACCTGTAAATAGTTAAAGGTGAACGATAAACGGCTCATGTTTAAATATACAAGTCTCTAGCTCTCAACATTGAGATACCCAAAGGTCCATATTACAACCCAATTTGCTCCTGTTTATTTTTCATGACAACTGAAAGCCTCAATTTTCTTTCTGTTACTTGGCCTCTTAAGTAGACGCCCAATGTCCTGGAACCAGTCCAATGTGTTTCGCAACTCCCAAGGATTTGCTTCTGTTGTTTCCACTTCCCATTGGTAGCTTTTCACCCTGGGAGTTTTCCTGCTCTCCCTCTCACTTCGGCCAGGTGAATCATCCAGCCTTGTTTTAAGTCCTCGCCAGCTTGGTTTTCAACCCGAGTGTGAGCTCCGATCCACGTTTCACGTGCTGAACGATAAAGCCAGCAGTTTCTCCTCACAACGTGCAGGCCTGGCTACACTCATCTGTGTTTTTGCTTCCCTCCTCCCAGTCGTCTGCGGATTGCCACATAAGGGCCTGGCACATATCGGGTTAATGTGGGACGGAGTACAGTGCCACCCACACGGTGATGTAAGAGATCACGTGACCTGTACCAGGGGGTCAGTGTGGTGCTAGGCAGAGCTGCATGCAGACCTGAGCGTGGAGACAACTCCTATCTTGTACCCATTACTTTATATTTGTAAACAGCTTGAGTAGTTGAGAAAGATTACAGTTCATCCACTAAAGACTACCGAGATGCAACCAACACCCCAAAACACAGATCACCCAAGAGCAAACAGCAAATGACATTCCTGGGTATATACGGAAGCCTGTAACCTGATCTCAAAATGGCCTCCTCGTATCCAAGTAGAAGCGCTGATCAGCCCTCTCTGGACACCACCTTAGAAACAAAGGGACAGTCTCAAGCACAACAGTTTACGGCCTGATATTGGTGACAACTTTTCTGGGTCTGACGAGATTTAGGGTGTTCTCACTGGAGGATTACAGCTGTCATTGGCTCCAGGTGTAAATGCTTGCCACCTCCCTTTCAATAGAACAATCTGAGCCTTTCATTTGATCTTTAACAGTTAAAACCACTCAGGTTTAGTCAGATAAGCTCCGGCATAGGTCACATGACTCCTTTCATTGTACCTACATTCAAAGATACAGTCCCAAGCGATGATAATCTTATAATCCAAAAGATATAGTCCTGCTTTATTATAATATTATAACCCTTGCTCTTGTAAGACCACACCATTGACAAGCCACACATAACCCTTGCCTTCATGTCACATTCCTGAGTGCCAGTACAATGTTTGGTCAGTCATTTTGTTTTCTTTATTCACTCATGGGATGAGGGCTTCACTGGCCGGACCAGCATTTATTGCCCATCCCTAATTGCCCCTTGAGAAGGTGGTGGTGAGCTGCCTTCTTGAACCGCTGCAGTCCCTGTGGTGTAGGTACACCCACAGTGCTGTTAGGGAGGGAGTTCCAGGATTTTGTCCCTGTGGTGTAGGTACACCCACAGTGCTGTTAGGGTGGGAGTTCCAGGATTTTGTCCGTGTGGTGTAGGTACACCCACAGTGCTGTTAGGGAGGGAGTTCCAGGATTTTGTCCCTGTGGTGTAGGTACACCCACGGTGCTGTTAGGGAGGGAGTTCCAGGATTTTGTCCCTGTGGTGTAGGTACACCCACAGTGCTGTTAGGGAGGGAGTTCCAGGATATTGACCCTGTGGTGTAGGTACACCCACGGTGCTGTTAGGGAGGGAGTTCCAGGATTTTGTCCCTGTGGTGTAGGTACACCCACAGTGCTGTTAGGGAGGGAGTTCCAGGATATTGACCCTGTGGTGTAGGTACATCCACCGTGCTGTTAGGGAGGGAGTTCCAGGATTTTGTCCGTGTGGTGTAGGTACACCCACAGTGCTGTTAGGGAGGGAGTTCCAGGATTTTGTCCCCTGTGGTGTAGGTACATCCACCGTGCTGTTAGGGAGGGAGTTCCAGGATTTTGTCCCTGTGGTGTAGGTACACCCACAGCGCTGTTAGGGAGGGAGTTCCAGGATTTTGCCCCCGTGTGGTGTAGGTACACCCACAGTGCTGTTAGGGAGGGAGTTCCAGGATTTTGTCCCTGTGGTGTAGGTACACCCACAGCGCTGTTCGGGAGGGAGTTCCAGGATTTTGTCCCTGTGGTGTAGGTACACCCACAGCGCTGTTAGGGAGGGAGTTTCAGGACTTTGACCCTGTGGTGTAGGTACACCCACAGCGCTGTTAGGGAGGGAGTTCCAGGATTTGGACCCAGCGACAGTGAAGGAACGGTGATATATTTCCTAGTCGGGATGGTGAGTGGCTTGGAGGGGAACTTCCAGGTGGTGGTGTTCCCCATCTATCTGCTGCCCTTGTCCTTCTAGATGGTAGTGGTCGTGGGTTTGGAAGGTGCTGTCTAAGGAGCCTTGGTGAGTTCCTGCAGTGCATCTTGTAGATGGTACACACACTGCTGCTACTGTGTGTCGGTGGTGGAGGGAGTGAATGTTTGTGGATGGGGTGCCAATCAAGCGGGGCTGCTTTGTCCTGGACGGTGTCGAGCTTCTCGAGTGTTGTGGGAGCTGCACTCACCCAGGCAAGTGGGGAGTATCCCATCACACTCCTGACTTGTGTCTTGTAGATGGTGGACAGGCTTTGGGGAGTCAGGAGGTGAGTTACTCTCCGCAGGATTCCCAGCCTCTGACCTGCTCTTGTAGCCGCGGTATTTATATGGCTGGTCCCAGGTCCAAAAATGATTATGCTTTCATGATGGCTGCCGCCCTCACATGTGGCTCCAGACCCGCAGCCACGAGCTGCCCTCTGAAATGGCCAAACCAGGTCAGGGAGAGCGAGTAGGATCGGACAATGAATGCTGGCCTCGCCAGTGACGCCCACACCCCATGAATGAATCATAGAAAAGAACTACAGCTCGGAGAGGAAAGGCAGGGTCGGCGGCGTGCTGTGATGACAGCACGTGGGGATCCGTGGGATGCACTGCGGTCCCAGACCGTCGTGTCTGCACTTGGCGCCCAGTTGTCTGAGTTGCAGACATTGTGGGGCAACAGGGAGGGGTGTTGGGGGTGGGGTGGGGTTGGTGGGGGAAAGAGTTTGCTGGACATCTGGTTCCAGCAGGCAGTCACTCCCCTCAGGTGAGGCGCAGCCTTGGAGTTGGTCAGGGGTCGGGGGTTCAGGGGTCAGGGACAGGAGGACGTGGCTGTGGGGTCAGGCAGGTACCAGGAAGCAGCGTGTAGCGTGGTAATCCAGAGACCCAGGGTAACGCTCTGGGGACCCGGGGTTCGATTCCCGCCGAGGCAGAAGGTGGAATTTGAATTCAATAAAAATCTGGGATTAAGAGTCTGATGGCGACCGATTGTGGTGAAAAAAACCCCACCTGGTTCGTTCATCTCCTTTCGAGAAGGAAACCTGCCCTCCTTACCTGGTCTGGACTACATGTGACTCCAGACCCACAGCCATGTGGTTGGCTCTTAAATGCCCCTCTGAACAAGGGCAGTTAGGGATGGGTAACAAATGTTGGCCTGGCCCAGTACTGCAGAGGAACGAGGAACGTGCAGTGGGAGGGCAAGGACCGAGTGGTTAGGGTCCATGTAGGTCCTCACAACATCATTCAGGCCAGGAAGGAGGTTCTGCATCGAGAGTATGTGGAACTCGTGCTAAATTGAAAAGCAGGAACCTCAATTATTACCTGAGCCAAGCTAGAGAGGTGAATGCGTGGCTCAAAGCAGTAAGGAAAAAAATAACGGGATTACCGGCCCTGTTTCTGAAGGCCTGCAGAAATCCACAATAAAACAGATGAATTATCAGCTCGAGTAGAAACTCATATGTTGTAGAGGTGGCCGCAAGGAAACCAAATCTGGGGCTGCTATACCCAAGGCTACGTGATATTCGGGAAGGACAGGAAGCTGGGGAAAAGGTGGTGGGGTAGCTCTGTTAATTGAAGAGGCACTGTAGTGAGGGTTGACATATGAAATAGGAGCAGAAGTAGGCCCCCACTAGCCTGCTCAGCCATTCCATAAGATCACGGCTGATCCGCTTGCGTTTCGAGTTCCGGGTTCCCATCCACACTCCCACCCGGAGAACCTTTGATTCCCTTGCTTAACAAGAACCTATCTACCTCTGCCTTAAGAATATTCAGCGTCTCCACCGCTTGCAAAGAACAAAGAGCAAAGAAAAGTACAGCACAGGAACAGGCCCTTCGGCCCTCCAAGACTGCGCCCATCATACTGCCCGTCAACTAAAACATTTTGCACTTCCGGGGTCCGTATCCCTCTATTCCCATCCTATTCACGTACTTGTCAAGCTGCCTCTTAAACACCACTATCGTACCTGCTTCCACCACCTCCTCTGGCAGCGAATTCCAGACACTCACTACCCTCTGTGTAAAAAACTTGCCCCACACATCTCCTCTATAGTTTTCTCCTCTCGCCTTAAATCTATGTCCCCTAGTCATTGACTCTCCCACCCTGGGGGAAAAAGCTTCTGACTATCTCCTCTGTCCATGCCACTCATATATTTCAAACTTCTATCAAGTCGCCCCTCAATCTCCGTCGCTCTAGCGAGAACAATCCGGGTTTCTCCAACCTCCCCTCATAGCTAATAACCTCCAGACCAGGCAGCATCCTGGTAAACCTCCTCTGCGCCCTCTCCAACGCCTCCACATCCTTCCGGCAATGTGGCGACCAGAATTGCACGCAATATTCCAAGTGTGGCCTAACCCAGGTTCTATACAGCGGCAGCGTGACTTCCCAGCTTTTATACTCAATACCCCTGCTGACGAAGGCAAGCGTGCCATAGGTCTTCCTGCCTACCTTACCCACCTGCGTTGCTGCTTTCAGTGACCTGTGGACCTGTTACACCCAGATCCCTCCGCCCGTCCATGCACTTAATGGTTCTGCCGTTTACTGTGTAATTCCCGCTTGTATTAGACCTTCCAAAAATGTATTACCTCGCATTTGTCCGGATTAAACTCCATCTGCCATTTCTCCACCCAAGTCTCCAACCGATCCATATCCCGTTGTATCCTTTGACAATCCTTTTCACTATCTGCAACTCCTCCAACCTATCGTTGGCAGAGAGTTCCAAAATCACGTGACCCTCTGAAAGAAACAAATTCTCCTCATCTCTGCCCTATAAGGGTGACTCCTAGTTTGAAAACAGTGCCCCCTAGTCCTGGACTCGCCCATATTAGTTCTTAGAGGCCTTAGTGGTGAAGAGCCAGACGTAGAATCAGTTTGGACAGGACTAAGAAACAGCAAGGGGCACCAGAACAAAACATTAGTGGGCGTAGTTTATTGGCCACCAAACAATAGCGACGATGTAAATCACAGTGCAAATCAGGGAACCAGAGGTGCCTGTAGCAAGGGAAATACGGTAATCATGGAGGATTTCAATCTACATATAGGCTGGGTAAACCTAATTGGTCCTAATGTTGTGGAGGACCAATTCTTGGAATGTGCACGAGGTGGTTTTTCTCGAGCAGTATGTTGAAGAACCGGTTGTAGAGGTGGCTACAAGGAAACCAAATCTGGGGCTGCTATACCCAAGGCTACGTGATATTCGTGAAGGACGGGAAGCTGGGAAAAGGTGGTGGGGTAGCTCTGTTAATTGAAGAGGCACTGTAGTAAGGGATGACATACGAAATATGAGCAGAAGTAGGCCCCGCTAGCCTGCTCCGCCATTCGGTAAGATTACGGCTGATCCGCTTGCGTTTCGAGTTCCATGTTCCCATCCACACTCCCACCCGGAGAACCTTTGATTCCCTTGCCTAATAAGAACCTATCTACCTCTATATGGTGGAGGATGAATTCTTGGAACGTGCCCAAGGTGGTTTTCTAGAGCAGTATGTTGAAGAACCGGCTAGGGAAAGGGCTATTTTAGGTCTGGTATTCACTCGGTCACTTTTCCAGAACCGTCTTATCCAATTCAGGGTCGCGTGGAGTAGGTGGCCTGTCTCAACAGGCAATGGGCGCTAGGTGGGGTACACCCAGGATGGGTGTCCAGGTCAGTCCATCACAGTGCACACGCTCACACGCACACAGACTCTAAGGGACAATTTAGTGTCACCAAAGCACATCTTTGGACGGTGGGAGGGAACTGGAGCACCCGCTGGAAACCCACAAGGGCAATGAGCAAACTCCGCCCAGACTGACACCCGAGGGTGGAATCGAACCCAGGACCCTGGAGCTGTGAGGCAGCAGTGCTGTACGTGATAGTGTTATGCACGACAAAAGGCTACTTAACGCTATTTTGCTCTAACCTTGATTTCTTTCACGAGCCAGGGTTGGAACTTGCTGTGAAGGAGCCTTTGGGAAATAGTGACCATAATATAATAGAATTTTACATGAAGTTTGAAAGTGATGAAATTCAATCAGAAACTCGGGTCTTAAATCTAAACAAGGGGAATTATGAAGGTATGAAGGGCAAATTGGCTATGATAGATTGGGAAACTCTGTTAAAGAATATGACGGTGGCCATTAAAGAACAAATACATCGCTTACAACAAAACTATGTTACTTTAGTGCACAAAAACCCAGCAAGGAAAGTGTTCCACCCGCAATATGATGGCAACATGCAAAATTCCATCATATTACGGTCACTATTTCCTAAAGGCTCCTTCACAGCAAGTTCCAACCCTGGCTCGTGAAAGAAATCAAGGTTAAAGCAAAATACTGCAGGTGCTGGAAATCTGAAATAAAAACAGAAAGCGCTGGAAAAGCTCAGCGGGTCTGACAGCCTCTGCGGAGGTGGGGGGGGGGGGGAAACAGAGTTAACATTTTCGAGTCCGTATGACTTGCACTGGGTCGCAGGGAGAGGTGTATGAAATTGCCAGAAAAAAATGGTAAGCTCAAGGATTGGGAGCGTTATGGAATTCTGCAGAAGGGGGACTGAGAAAAAGATTAAGAAAGGGAAAACGGGGAATGGGGGGGGGGGGGTAAACGAACAGGGAATATAAAAATGGACTGTATGTTATAGTCTTCAAGTGTGCGGAGTCTGGAGAATTTACAATGGGGAATAAGGAAATGGCAGGGAAACTAAACAAATACTCCGTATATGTCTTTCTAGTGAATAATACTAAAAACCTCCCAGAAATAACTGAGAATCAAGGGGGCTGGTGTAAACGAGGAACTGCAAGATACTCATATCAGCAAAAAGAAGAGTACTAGAGAAATTAATGGGACTTAAAGTTGATAAACCCCCTGGACCTGATGGTCAGCAACCCAGTGGTGTTGAAGGAGCTGGCTGTCGAGATAATGGATGCGCTGGCGATCATATTCCAAAATTCTGCGGACTCTGGCGTGGTGCCTGCGGATTGGGAGGTGGAACATGTGACGCCGCTGTTTAAAAAATAAGAGGGAGAGAGAAAACAGGGAACTACAGGCCTGTTAGCCTGACATAGTGGTAGGGAAGATGCGGGAGTCTGTTCTAACGGGCTTGATAGCTGGGCACTTGGAAAATAATGGCAGGATTGGGCGGATTTATGGAAGGGAAATCATGTTTTGCAAAGCTGTTGGAGCTTTCTGAGGTTGTAACCAGCAGGATAGATAAGGGGGGACTGGTGGAGGTGGTATATTTAGCTTTTCAGAAAGCTTCCGATAGCGTCCCACACAAGAGGTCAGTGAACAAAATTCGAGCAAATGGCATTTGCGGGGGGAGGGGAGGGGACACTGACATAGATTGTGAATTGGTTCATGGGCAGGAAACAGAGAGGAGGATGGAACGGGTCATTCTCGGACTGGCGGGCTGGGACTGGTGGTGTATCGCAAGGGTCAGTGATTGAGCCCCAGCCATTCACAGTCTATGTCGATGATTGGGGCGTGGGGATCGAGTGCAGTATTTCCAAGTTCGCTGGTGACTCAAAACCGGGTGGGAAGATGAGGGTGCAAAGAGGCTTCAAGGGGATTTGGACAGGGTAAGTGAGGGAGCAAGAACCTGGCAGCTGGAATACAATGTGGAGAGTTGCGAGGTTATATATAAAGGGCATTACTTAAACATCTCGCTGCAGTTGTATGGGGCCTTGGTGGACTAAGGAAGAATTTCTTTTTAAATAATTTCATCCATGGGATGTGGGCATTGATTACCCATCCCTGATTCAGAGGGCATTTGAGAGTCGACCACAATTGCTGTGGGTCTGGAGTCACATGTAGGCCAGACCAGGTAAGGACAGTAGATTTCCTTCGCTAAAGGGGATTGGTACACGAGATGGCTTTTTAGAACCATGGTCACCATCAGACTTGTGATTCCAGATTTTTATTGAAGCCAAATTTCACTACCTGCCTTGGTGGGGATTGAACCCCAGTCCCCAGGGTATTGCCCTGGGTCTCCAGACTGCCAGTCCAGCGGTAATACCACAACCTCCCCCAATGAATAGGCCACAGAGTGACTGCAGCGAAGATTCACCGGACTGATTCCGGGGATGGCGGGATTGTCATAGGAGGAGAGCTGGAGGAGACTGGGTCTGGATACCCTCGAGGTTCGAAGAATAACGGGCGATCTCACTGAAACTCTCAAAATGTTCGCACAGCTCGACAGGGAAGATGCAGGGAGGAGGGGTCCCCTGGCAGGGGGAGGTGGGGGTGGGGTGGGTGTTGGTCTAGAACCAGGGGACACAGTCTCAGAATAAGGGGTCGGTGTTGTAACCGATGCCGTTGGTAAAGCGGAGTTATTTAAAACCCCCAGAGGGAAACTCTAAACAACTGTCATAACCTAGAATTTTAATTATTATGTTTGAGATGCGACTCTAAACTCAGGAATCAGATCACCGGTTCTAGAGGTTCTACATTAAACTAAACGAAACATTTTTTAAGTTTACACAGATTAAAAATATATATGCACATGGTTACAAATTACTGCTATCATAATTTTTAACAAATTGCCAAACTAATCTCCATTAAGTTAACAGCAACCCATAGACTGAACCAAAACACCAAGCAAAGCATTTTCACCTTACGAATTCATAATGAGGTTCTTTTCACTTTGGTTCCTGTGGAGCCAGTTGGAGGTTTACAGCTGCTTTTTGACCTCACGTTGCCTCTGCTCTGCACACCCGAGAACTGCTGAAGTTATACCTACCACCCCCCGCCTCCCCATTGAATGTAAATTCTCATCATATCACCAGTCTCTGAACTAAATCTCTCCAACAATGAAACCCCTTTCACAGTACCAATTTTATTCATAATATAAACATATTGCTTGGTGGCTGCTAGCTAGGTGTCAGATTTCACCCACTCCTTGAATGCGCTATTCAAAAAATGCAAATACACCCTCTACCTCTGTTTACATCTCAAAACTAGTACATAGCAAAGCACCCAGACTGGCTGGCTTTAATCCAACTGAGACACACACACAGACGAAACCTCTATTTTAAGAGAAATACATTTTCCAAAATATTATGCACATTAATGGCTTCATGACAGCCGGCCACTTAGGGCTGAGATGAGGAGGAATTTCTTCACTGGGAGGGTGGTGAGTCTTTGTGATTCTCTCCCCCCAGAGCGCTGTGGAGACACAGTCAGTGAGTATGCCCAGGACTGGGATCGATGGCTTTCTCGATAGCAAAAGCACCAAGGGGGTACGGGGAGAGAGCGTGGGGGGAAGGTCAGCCTGATCTCAGTGAATGGTGGAGCGGGCTTGAAGGGGGCTGAGTGACCGACTCCTGCTCCTATTGCTGATGTTCTTGCCTTGTGTGGAGAGGTCTCATCAATCCTGGATGCCCCGCTGAGTGAGCAGATCACCCTACTCCTTTTATTCACTCAAGAGGATATGGGCCTCACTGGCCGGCCCAGTACTTATTACCCATCCCTAATTACCCCTTGAGAAGGTGGTGGTGAGCTGCCTTCTTGAACCGCTGCAGTCCATGTGGTGTAGGTACACCCACAGTGCTGTTAGGGAGGGAGTTCCAGGATTTTGTCCCTGTGGTGTAGGTACACCCACCGTGCTGTTAGGGAGGGAGTTCCAGGATTTTGTCCCTGTGGTGTAGGTACACCCACAGTGCTGTTAGGGAGGGAGTTCCAGGATTTTGTCCCTGTGGTGTAGGTACACCCACAGTGCTGTTAGGGAGGGAGTTCCAGGATTTTGTCCCCTGTGGTGTAGGTACACCCACCGTGCTGTTAGGGAGGGAGTTCCAGGATTTTGTCCCCGTGTGGTGTAGGTACACCCACCGTGCTGTTAGGGAGGGAGTTCCAGGATTTTGTCCCTGTGGTGTAGGTACACCCACAGCGCTGTTAGGGAGGGAGTTCCAGGATTTTGTCCGTGTGGTGTAGGTACACCCACCATGCTGTTAGGGAGGGAGTTCCAGGATTTTGTCCGTGTGGTGTAGGTACACCCACAGTGCTGTTAGGGAGGGAGTTCCAGGATTTTGTCCCTGTGGTGTAGGTACACACACAGTGCTGTTAGGGAGGGAGTTCCAGGATTTTGTCCCTGTGGTGTAGGTACACCCACAGCGCTGTTAGGGAGGGAGTTCCAGGGTTTTGTCCCTGTGGTGTAGGTACACCCACAGTGCTGTTAGGGAGGGAGTTCCAGGATTTTGTCCCTGTGGTGTAGGTACACCCACAGTGCTGTTAGGGAGGGAGTTCCAGGATTTTGTCCCTGTGGTGTAGGTACACCCACCGTGCTGTTATGGAGGGAGTTCCAGGATTTTGTCCCTGTGGTGTAGGTACACCCACAGTGCTGTTAGGGAGGGAGTTCCAGGATTTTGTCCCTGTGGTGTAGGTACACCCACAGCGCTGTTAGGGAGGGAGTTCCAGGATTTTGTCCCCTGTGGTGTAAGTACACCCACCGTGCTGTTAGGGAGGGAGTTCCAGGATTTTGTCCGTGTGGTGTAGGTACACCCACAGCGCTGTTAGGGAGGGAGTTCCAGGATTTTGTCCCTGTGGTGTAGGTACACCCACAGCGCTGTTAGGGAGGGAGTTCCAGGATTTTGTCCCTGTGGTGTAGGTACACCCACAGTGCTGTTAGGGAGGGAGTTGCAGGATTTTGTCCCTGTGGTGTAGGTACACCCACCGTGCTGTTAGGGAGGGAGTTCCAGGATTTTGTCCCTGTGGTGTAGGTACACCCACGGTGCTGTTAGGGAGGGAGTTCCAGGATTTTGTCCCTGTGGTGTAGGTACACCCACAGTGCTGTTAGGGAGGGAGTTCCAGGATTTTGTCCGTGTGGTGTAGGTACACCCACCGTGCTGTTAGGGAGGGAGTTCCAGGATTTTGTCCCTGTGGTGTAGGTACACCCACGGTGCTGTTAGGGAGGGAGTTCCAGGATTTTGTCCCTGTGGTGTAGGTACATCCACAGTGCTGTTAGGGAGGGAGTTCCAGGATTTTGTCCGTGTGGTGTAGGTACACCCACAGTGCTGTTAGGGAGGGAGTTCCAGGGTTTTGTCCCTGTGGTGTAGGTACACCCACAGCGCTGTTATGGAGGGAGTTCCAGGATTTTGTCCCTGTGGTGTAGGTACACCCACAGCGCTGTTAGTGAGGGAGTTCCAGGGTTTTGTCCCTGTGGTGTAGGTACACCCACAGTGCTGTTAGGGAGAGAGTTCCAGGATTTTGTCCCTGTGGTGTAGGTACACCCACAGTGCTGTTAGGGAGGGAGTTCCAGGATTTTGTCTGTGTGGTGTAGGTACACCCACGGCGCTGTTATGGAGGGAGTTCCAGGATTTTGTCCCTGTGGTGTAGGTACACCCACAGTGCTGTTAGGGAGGGAGTTCCAGGATTTGGACTCAGCGACAGTGAAGGAACAGCCGATATATTTCCAAGTCAGGGTGGTGAGTGACTTGGAGGGGAACTTCCAGGTGGTGGTGTTCCCCATCTATCTGCTGCCCTTGTCCTTCTAGATGGTGGTGGTCGTGGGTTTGGAAGGTGCCGTCTAAGGAGCCTTGGTGAATTCCTGCAGTGCATCTTGTAGATGGTACACACACTGCTGCTACTGTGTGTCGGTGGTGGAGGGAGTGAATGTTTGTGGATGGGGTGCTAATCAAGCGGGGCTGCTTTGTCCTGGACGGTGTCGAGCTTCTTGAGTGTTGTGGGAGCCGCACTCATCCAGGCAAGTGGGGAATATTCCATCACACTCCTGACTTGTGTCTTGTAGATGGTGGACAGGCTTTGGGGAGTCAGGAGGTGAGTTACTCTCCGCAGGATTCCCAGCCTCTGACCTGCTCTTGTAGCCACAGTATTTATATGGCTGGTCCAGTTCAGTTTCTGGTCAGTGGTAACCCCCAGGATGTTGATAGTGGGGGATTCAGTGAGGGTAATCAAGGGGCGATGGTTGGATTCTCTCTTGTTGGAGGTGGTCATTGCCTGGCACTTGTGTGGTGTGAACGTTACTTACCACTTGTCAGCCCTGAGCCTGGACATTGTCCAGGTCTTGCTGCATCAGTCCCTCCAGAACCTCGTTCCCTTCTCCCTCCTTCTCCCCATGAGCCGGCACATTCTTCCTTCCCAGATAACTGTCTAATTCCCTTTTCACTGCTTCAGTTGAACCTTCGAATGCCACCACCACACTCTCAGGCAGCGCGTTCCAGGCTCTGGCCTCTCTGAGCGAGAAAGGTTTCCTCTAATATCACTTCTGCTTCTTTCAGTTATCCCTCGAGTGCGTCTCATCCGCTCCCTGTGCCTTAACAACTTGAAGTACGGGTCACCTATCCAGGAGCTCCTCCTATTCAATTTCAACCACCCCATTTCCCTGCTCTACTTCAAAATTTGGGATCCTTTACCTCTGTCTAAATACATGCAGGAGACCCCATGAGAACCGAAGGGCTTTGGAGGATGGGTGGGGGTGGGGTGTTATCGGAATAAAGGATAAGGTCTGCAGGATCCTGGCCAGGTCGACCTTGAGTTCCCTCGTGTGAAGTCTCAGTGGATGTCTGGAAGTTCTCACCACGCGTGGCACTAGGAGGTTCTGAGGAACAAAGGGACCTTGGCGTGTGTGTCCATAGATCTCTGAAGGCGGAGGGACATGTTAGTGGGGTGGTGAAAAAGGCATATGGGACACTTGCCTTTATCAATCGAGGCCTAGATTACAAAAGTAGGGAGGTCATGTTGGAGTTGTAGAGAACCTTGGTGAGGCCACAGCTGGAGTCCTGTGTGCAGTTGTGGTCGCCACATTATAGGAAGGATGTGATTGCGCTGGAGGGGGTGCAGAGGAGATTCACCAGGATGGTGCCTGGGATGAAACATTTAAGTTATGAAGAGAGGTTGGATAGACTTGGGTTGTTTTCGTTGGAGCAGAGAAGACTGAGGGGCGACCTGATCGAGGTGGACAAGATTATGAGGGGCATGGACAGGGTGGATAGGGAGCAGCTGTTCCCCTGAGTTGAAGGGTCAGTCACAAGGGGATATAAGTTCAAGGTGAGGGGCAGGAGGTTTAGGGGGGGATGTGAGGAAGAACGTTTTTACCCAGAGGGTGGTGAGGGTCTGGAATGCGCTGCCTGGGAGGGCGGTGGAGGCGGGTTAGTCTCACATCCTTTCAAAAGTACCTGGATGAGCACTTGGCAACGCATAAACATTCAGGGCTACGGGGCCGAGTGCTGGTCCGTGGGGTTAGGCAGGTAGGTCAGGTGTTTCTCACGTGTCGGCGCAGACTCGACGGGCCGAAGGGCCTCTTCTGCACCGTGAGATGCTGTGAACTGGTCTCAGCTTTGCAGGTCCAAATGTGGAGCAGATACGCTCAGCTGAGGGTCCTCTGCCTTCAGGTTGCTAGCCACCCCACACGCAGTTTTGGGTAAAGTAGAGGGAGAGTGAGCCAATTCGGTTCACCTCCCTCCCTCACCGGGAAGACTGGCATCAAAACAAGCAGGTTCGCAACTTAAATTGTTTGTTGTTTTTTTTATATTTTGCCCTATTCTCCCAACCCAGTGTTTTTCAGTGAAACCGACTGCGGTCCAGAACAAACAGCCCAGATCATCGGCAAGTGCAAGGGAATTGCACACTGGAAGAGAGTTTACACAATCTGCTGTGAAGGGAGCACCAAGTTACCCCCAGCTAATAATGGCAAGCGACTTTCCCGATGGCTGCTTACGCCTGAATCTGCCGAGGTTCAGCACGCTGGTTGAAGGCGGGTGGGGGGGGGGGGGGGGTCTGTGACAGAAGCCTCCCTCGGCGGAGGGTGGGACGAGGCCAGACCAGCGACACCTCCCATCCGGGCCCCCTCAGCTCGGAAGGGAAACGAAGCAGCTCCCTCGTCAGCCGATCGGCCCACCTCCAAGCCAGCCACCGGTCCGAGCGGCCCCACCCCCCCCCCCCTCCCTTGCTCGAGCACCGCAACGCGATCCACCGTTCACGGAGATCAGGGCTGACCTTCCCCCCACGCTCTCTCCCCGTACCCCCTTGGTGCTTTTGCTATCGAGAAAGCCATCGATCCCAGTCCTGGACATGCTCACTGACTGTGTCTCCACAGCGCTCTGGGGGGAGAGAATCCCAAAGACGAAATTCCTCCTCATCTCAGCCCTAAGTGGCCGGCTGTCATGAAGCCATTAATGTGCATAATATTTTGGAAAATGTATTTCTCTTAAAATAGAGGTTTCGTCTGTGTGTGTGTGTGTGTGTGTGTGTGTGTGTGTGTGTGTGTGTCTCAGTTGGATTAAAGCCAGCCAGTCTGGGTGCGTTCCTATGTACTAGTTTTGAGATGTTAACAGAGGTAGAGGGTGTATTTGCATTTTTTGAATGGAGCATTCAAGGAGTGGGGTGAAATCTGACACCTAGCTAGCAGCTACCAAGCAATATGTTTATATTACGAATAAAATTGGTACTGTGAAAGGGGTTTCATTGTTGGAGAGATTTAGTTCAGAGACTGGTGATACGATGAGAATTTACATTCAATGGGGAGGGCGGGGGTGGCAGTTCTCAGGTGTGCAGAGCAGAGGCAACATGAGGTCAAAAAGCAGCTGTTAACCTCCAACTGGCTCCACAGGAACCAAAGTGAAGAGAACCTCATTATGAATTCGTAAGGTGAAATTGCTTTGCCTGGTGCTTTGGTTCAGTCCGTGGGTTGCTGTTAACTTAATGGAGATTGGTTTGGGAATTTGTTAAAAGTGCTTGGTCCCCGTTAATGATCCACCCGCCTAACCGACAGAGCTGGAAAGACTGTGGGGTGCTCAGCGGCAGGAAATGGAAGTCCCTCCCTGCCGATCGCCACGCTCCCACTGTCAGGGAAAGGACTGACTACGTGAATGGGCCAGCGGCGTAGGGTTCAGGTCGCTGGACCCATACGACTGGAGACAAGAGGAGGAGGAAGAGGCCCCAAGTCCTGCTCCGCCATTTGATAAGGTCACAACTGATCTGGTTGTGGTCTTAACTCCACTTTCCTGTCTGTCTCCCAGCCCCCCCCCCCCTCCCCATAACCCTCGACTCCCTCGTCCATCAACAATCCTTCGAACTCAGCCTTGAATATATCCAATGACCCGGCACCCCCTCTGCTCTCCCAGGAAGAGAATTCCACAGACTGGTGGCCCTCAGAGATGGTGGCCCTCAGAGATGGAGAGAGAGAGAGAGAGAGAGAGAAATTCCCTTCACCTCTGTCTGATGTGGGAGACCCCCTCGTTTTCAAACTGCGTCCCCGAGCGTTAGTCTCCCCCCACAAGAGGAAACATCCTCTCTGCGTTCACCCTGTCCAACCCTCCTCCTTCCAGGGTCTTATATCTTTCAATAACATCACCTTTCAATCTCCTAAACTCCAGTGGGTACAGGCCTCGCCCTGTCCAACCTTCCCTCATAAGACAAACCCCCTCATCCTGGAAATCAGTCAAGGGAACCTTCCCTGAACGGCTTCCAACACCGTTACGTCCTTCCTTAAGTAAGGAGACCTCTACTGCACCCAGTGCTCCAGATGTGGTCTCACCAGTGCCCTGGACAACTAGAACATGACCTCCCTACTTTACATATTCCAAATCCCTTGCAATAAACACCAACAGTCCATTTGCCTTCTTCATCACTTGCTGTGTCTGCACACTAGCTTCTCGTGGGTTCACGGACCAGGACGCCCAGATCCCTCCGCACCGGCGCGTTCTGCAGTCTCTCTCCATTTACACAAGCCTCGGCTTTTTTATTCCTCCTGTCAAAGTGCAGACGTTCGCGTGTTCCCTCACTGTGCTCCCCGTCTGCTAAATCTTTGTCCGCTCGCTTAACCTGCCTCCGTCCCTTTGCCGACCCCTTGTGTCCTCTCCGTGGCTTTACCGTCCTCCTTCCCTTTGCGCGGTGAGTGAATTTAGCTCCCATACGTTCAGTCCTTTCATCCCAAATTATTAACGTATGTTGTAAGTAGTTGAGATCCCAGCACTGATCCCTGTGGGACTCCACTGCTTATGGTTTATCAACACAAAAATGACCCATTTTTGCAACTCTCCCTAACTCTGGGGCAAAACATCAGTCACCATGGGGCAACAGAACGTCGAGCATTCGAATTCGGAGCAGGAGTAGGCCACTCAGCCCCTCGAGCCCTGCTCCCCCACATTCTATACGATCCTGGCTGATCCGATTGTCACCTCAAACCCACGTTCCCGTCGACCCCTCCCCTTTAACCTTTCACCCCCGTTGTGAACCAAGAATCTATCTTGTCTTAACAATATGCAGAGACTCTGCTTCCCCCGCCTTCTGAGGGAGAGACTTCCAAAGTCTCACCAGCCTCTGGGAGAAAACATTTCACCTCATCTCCGTCCTAAATGGGTGGGTGACCCCCTTATTTTTAACCAGTGACCCCCCCCCCCCCCCCCACCCACCCCCTCCCCCTCCCCCGCCCCGAGTTCTAGATTCTCCCACAAGAGGGAACATTCTCTCCACATCCACCCGGTCCAAAACCCCCTCAAGGTTCCTTCAAGGTCTCAATCCCGTCGCCTCTCTCGCTCTTCTAAACTCCGGCGGGTACGAGCCCAACCTGTCCAGCCTTTCCCCACGAGACAACCCACCCGTTCCTGGGATGAGTCCGGCAAACCTTCTCCGAACGGCCTCCCAACCCAGTTACGTCCTTCCTTAAACAAGGAGACCTGTACTGCACCCAGTGCTCCAGACGTGGTCTCACCAGTGCCCTGGACAACTGGAGCAGGACCTCCCTACTTCTGTATTCAATCCCCCCCTCCCAATAAATGATAACGTCCGCTTCACTTTCCTAATTACCAGTCGTACCCGCGCACTCACCTTTCATGATTCGTGCACTGGGATGCCCAGATCCCTCTGCACCTCAGAGCTCTGCAACCTCTCACCGTTCAGATAATAAGCTCCCCGTGTCTCTCACTCTTCCTGCCCACCCCTCCCCAACCCCCACCCGCCCCCCCCCAACCTCCACCCGCCCCACCCTCCCCCCCACCCCCGCCCCCCCTCCACCCCCGCCAAGTGGACAGTTTCACACTGTCCCACCTCAGGCGCCAACCGCCGGATCTTCTTCGCCCACCGCACCCCCCCCACCCCACCCCCACCCCGGCGGACCCTTTCGGGATTGCCCCCTTGGTTTTTTTTTTCACACGCCGTCTTTCCGCCGAGGCATTTTGTTCATCGCCGGGCACCCTGACGGTCTCCGAAAGCAATCGGGCTGCAACGTGGGCTGAATGGGTTTGAGGGAGAGCGCCCAGAAGCGGACCCTGCCAGCAAAGACCGCCGGAGCCGGGCCGGGGATTCGAACCCTCGACCCTCTGCGCCCCAGGCGAGAACCCTACCGCTGGACCACAGAGTCTGCGCAGCCGCAGTAAAAGCCCTCGCCCGCCGCCGTGTCGGAAAGGCAGGAGGAGTCCGGCGCCCCCCGGCCCCGCCCCCTCCCGGCCCCGGCCCCGCCCCCCACCAGGCCCCGCCCCCCCCCCCCCAACCTCACAGAGACCTTGGCGAATTGGGAGCTCATCTACCCCGCCGTGTCGGAAAGGTAGGAGGAGTCCGGACCCCCCGGCCACGCCCCCCCAGGCCCCGCCCCCCCCAACCTCACAGAGACCTTGGCGAATTGGGGGGTCATCTACCCCGCCGTGTCGGAAAGGTAGGAGGAGTCCGGCCCACGGCCCCGCCCCCCCCCAGACCCCGCCCCCCACCAGGCCCCGCCCCCCCCAACTTCACAGAGACAATTGGGGGGTCATCTACCCCGCCGTGTCGGAAAGGTAGGAGGAGTCCGCCCCCCGGCCCCCAGGCCCCGCCCCCAGGGCCCGCCCCCCCCAGCCCCAGCCCCGCCCCCAACCTCACCGTGACCTTGGCGAATTGGGGGTCATCTGTCCCAAGGCGGTCAACCCGGACTCTTTTTTTTGTACAGTCTGAGCAGAGGAAAATGGTTTGACTTCAGGTGGAAGCCGGAAAACGGCGGGGTTTAAATTTTTAATCGCGGATTTATTTAAAAAAAAGCAACCAATCGGAGGACGAAAAGTCGTTGGTCGCCAGTGCGCCTGCGTCGAGTGGGGTGAGTGGGTGGGTGGGGGGGGAGGGGAGGGGAGGGGAGGGGGAAGCGCTAAGGCCCATGGGAGAGAGTTAGAAGCTCATTTTTTTTTTAATATAGGACGACTTTTCTGCAAAAATAAAAACCCCGCAGGAAAGTCTCACAAAGGTTCAGCTTGACGAACAGCTTTTAGTGGTGCGGCGTGAAGGAAGCGACGCGGGGGGGGTTGGAAGGAACATAAAAGATGGCGGAGGCGCTGCCTGAAGCCCGGTCGAAGGGGGGGGGGGGTGCAATGATGCCAGCACTGTACGTCACTTCCGCCGACCTCCGCGAGTATACGTAGGGGTGGGTGGGTGGAGCGGCGGTAAAATCAAAGATGGCCGCCGCCCACTTGGACTCAGAAGCCGGGCGCCCGGTGGGGGGAGGGGGGAGGGGGGGAAAAATCTCCCCCAAACCCTCTCATGACCTTTTAGTCTAAACAAGCTTTCCGCCTTCGCTCGTCAGGACCCTTCGCAAGGATAACCGTATTTTGCAAAGGGAACAACAATTTACACTGCATGGGAAGAGAGTCGGTTGTCAGGGAGGGAGGGGGGGGAGGGGGAGGGGGGGGAATCTCCCCCAAACCCTCTCATGACCTTTTAGTCTAAACAAGCTTTCCGCCTTCGCTCGTCAGGACCGTTCGCAAGGACGCCCGTATTTTGCAAAGGGAACAACAATTTACACTGCATGGGAAGAGAGTCGGTTGTCAGGGAGGGAGGGGGGGGGGAGGGGGAGGGGGAGGGGGGGGGGGAAATCTCCCCCAAACCCTCTCATGACCTTTCAGTCTAAACAAGCTTTCCGCCTTCGCTCGTCAGGACCGTTCGCAAGGACACCCGTATTTTGCAAAGGGAACAACAATTTACACTGCATGGGAAGAGAGTCGGTTGGCAGGGAGGGGGGGGGAGGGGGAAATCTCCCCCAAAGCCTCTCATGACCTTTTAGTCTAAACAAGCTTTCCGCCTTCGCTCGTCAGGACCGTTCGCAAGGACACCCGTATTTTGCAAAGGGAACAACAATTTACACTGCATGGGAAGAGAGTCGGTTGGGATGGTGGGGGGAGGGGGTTGGGAAAAATCTCCCCCAAACCCTCTCATGACCTTTTAGTCTAAACAAGCTTTCCGCCTTCGCTCGTCAGGACCGTTCGCAAGGACACCCGTATTTTGCAAAGGGAACAACAATTTACACTGCATGGGAAGAGAGTCGGTTGCGATGGGGGGGGAGGGGGTAGGGGGGGGAAAAATCTCCCCCAAACCCTCTCATGACCTTTTAGTCTAAACAAGCTTTCCGCCTTCGCTCGTCAGGACCGTTCGCAAGGACACCCGTATTTTACAAAGGGAACAACAATTTACACTGCATGGGAAGAGAGTCGGTTGGCAGGGAGGGGGGGGGGGAGGGGGAGGGAGGGGGAAATCTCCCCCAAACCCTCTCATGACCTTTTAGTCTAAACAAGCTTTCCGCCTTCGCTCGTCAGGACCATTCACAAGGACACCCGTATTTTGCAAAGGGAACAACAATTTACACTGCATGGGAAGAGAGTCGGTTGGGATGGGGGGGGAGGGGGTTGGGAAAAATCTCCCCCAAACCCTCTCATAACCTTTTAGTCTAAACAAGCTTTCCGCCTTCGCTCGTCAGGACCGTTCGCAAGGACACCCGTATTTTGCAAAGGGAACAACAATTTACACTGCATGGGAAGAGAGTCGGTTGCGATGGGGGGGTGGAGGGGGTAGGGGGGGGAAAAATCTCCCCCAAACCCTCTCATGACCTTTTAGTCTAAACAAGCTTTCCGCCTTCGCTCGTCAGGACCGTTCGCAAGGACACCCGTATTTTGCAAAGGGAACAACAATTTACACTGCATGGGAAGAGAGTCGGTTGGCAGGGAGGGATGGGGGGGGGGGGGGAAGGGAGGGGAGGGGGGGTGCTCTGATTGGTAGAGACGTCGCCACGGGGAATGCGCCCGTCGCCTGGGGACTGAACTTGACCGTCGACTGCCCAGCGTCGTTTGAAGTTTTGAACCAGGCTCGGCTCGGCTCAGCTTGGCTTGGCGCTCACTGGCCGAGGCATCGCCCCGAGGAATGAACCATCGAATGGCTGGCCGCTTGTACACCTGTTCCAGCTAAACGTGTTCCTGCTGCCTGCAAGGAACAGGGCCGTTTGTATTAATACGTGCAGCTCCTGGTGTAGGAAGGTGCGCCGCCCGGTGAGCCCAGCTGACCACCTTAAATTGGTTGTCAGCGTAACTCTTAGCGCACTGAGGATTACTCGCCTAATGTTGTCCAATCGCGGAATCACATCAAATGTTGGAGACTTATGCAAGCGCGGGCTGGTTGGGTACGGTCAGCACCCTGCCTGTTGGGACCAGGCGAGGTACAGATAACACCTTGCGTGACTTTTCAGCCCAATATACTCCATCCCCGTCCACTCCATTGTCAAAGGATGGAGTTTCAGAATCTGAATCTCCTATGTAAACTGTCATACAATTCTCTTCACTCATTCATGGGATGGTATTTATTGCCCATCCCTAACTGCCCCCTTGAGAAGGTGGTGGTGAGCTGCCTTCTTGAGCCGCTGCAGTCCGTGTGGTGTAGGTACACCCACAGTGCTGTTAGGGAGGGAGTTCCAGGATTTTGTCCCTGTGGTGTAGGTACACCCACAGTGCTGTTAGGGAGGGAGTTCCAGGATTTTGTCCTTGTGGTGTAGGTACACCCACCGTGCTGTTAGGGAGGGAGTTCCAGGATTTTGTCCCTGTGGTGTAGGTACACCCACAGTGATGTTAGGAAGGGAGTTCCAGGATCTTGTCCCTGTGGTGTAGGTACACCCACGGCGCTGTTAGGGAGGCAGTTCCAGGATTTTGTCCCTGTGGTGTAGGTACACCCACAGCGCTGTTAGGGAGGGAGTTCCAGGATTTGGACCCAGCGACAGTGAAGGAACGGCCGATATATTTCCAAGTCAGGATGGTGAGTGACTTGGAGGGGAACTTCCAGGTGGTGGTGTTCCCCATCTATCTGCTGCCCTTGTCCTTCTAGATGGTGGTGGTCGTGGGTTTGGAAGGTGCTGTCGAAGGAGCCTTGGTGAATTCCTGCAGTGCATCTTGTAGATGGTACACACACTGCTGCTACTGTGTGTCGGTGGTGGAGGGAGTGAATGTTTGTGGATGGGGTGCCAATCAAGCGGGGCTGCTTTGTCCTGGACGGTGTCGAGCTTCTCGAGTGTTGTGGGAGCTGCACTCACCCAGGCAAGTGGGGAGTATTCCATCACACTCCTGACTTGTGCCTTGTAGATGGTGGACAGGCTTTGGGGGGTCAGGAGGTGAGTTACTCTCCGCAGGATTCCCAGCCTCTGACCTGCTCTTGTAGCCACAGTATTTATATGGCTGGTCCAGTTCAGTTTCTGGTCAATGGTAACCCCCAGGATGTTGATAGTGGGGGATTCAGTGAGGGTGATCAAGGGGCGATGGTTGGATTCTCTCTTGTTGGAGATGGTCATTGCCTGGCACTTGTGTGGTGTGTGAACGTTACTTACCACTTGTCAGCCCTGAGCCTGGATATTGTCCAGGTCTTGCTGCATCAGTCCCTCCAGAACCTCGTTCCCTTCTCCCTCCTTCTCCCCATGAGCCGGCACATTCTTCCTTCCCAGATAACTGTCTAATTCCCTTTTCACTGCTTCAGTTGAACCTTCGAATGCCACCACCACACTCTCAGGCAGCGCGTTCCAGGCTCTGGCCTCTCTGAGCGAGAAAGGTTTCCTCTAATATCACTTCTGCTTCTTTCAGTTATCCCTCGAGTGCGTCTCATCCGCTCCCTGTGCCTTAACAACTTGAAGTACGGGTCACCTATCCAGGAGCTCCTCCTATTCAATTTCAACCACCCCATTTCCCTGCTCTACTTCAAAATTTGGGATCCTTTACCTCTGTCTAAATACGTGCAGGAGACCCCATGAGAACCGAAGGGCTTTGGAGGATGGGTGGTGGAGGGGGGTGTTATCGGAATAAAGGATAAGGTCTGCAGGATCCTGGCCAGGTCGACCTTGAGTTCCCTCGTGTGAAGTCTCAGTGGATGTCTGGAAGTTCTCACCACGCGTGGCACTAGGAAGTTCTGAGGAACAAAGGGACCTTGGCGTGTGTGTCCATAGATCTCTGAAGGCGGAGGGACATGTTAGTGGGGTGGTGAAAAAGGCATATGGGACACTTGCCTTTACCAATCGAGGCCTAGCTTACAAAGTAGGGAGATCCTGTTGGAGTTGTAGAGAACCTTGGTGAGGCCACAGCTGGAGTACTGTGTGCAGTGTGGGTCGCCACATTATAGGAAGGATGTGATTGCACTGGAAGGGGGTGCAGAGGAGATTCACCAGGATGTTGCCTGAGATGAAACATTTAAGTTACGAAGAGAGGTTGGATAGACTTGGTTGTTTTCGTTGGAGCAGAGAAGACTGAGGGGCGACCTGATCGAGGTGGACAAGATTATGAGGGGCATGGACAGGGTGGATAGGGAGCAGCTGTTCCCCTGAGTTGAAGGGTCAGTCACAAGGGGATATAAGTTCAAGGTGAGGGGCAGGAGGTTTGGGGGGGGATGTGAGGAAGAACGTTTTTACCCAGAGGGTGGTGAGGGTCTGGACATGCGCTGCCTGGGAGGGCGGTGGAGGCGGGTTAGCCTCACATCCTTTCAAAAGTACCTGGATGAGCACTGGCAACGCATAAACATTCCAGGCTACGGGGCCGAGTGCTGGTCCGTGGGGTTAGGGAGGTAGGTCAGGTGTTTCTCACGTGTCGGCGCAGACTCGACGGGCCGAAGGGCCTCTTCTGCACCGTGAGATGCTGTGAACTGGTCTCAGCCTTGCAGGTCCAAATGCGGAGCAGATACGCTCAGCTGAGGGTCCTCTGCCTTCAGGTTGCTAGCCGCCCCACACGCAGTTTTGGGTAAAGTAGAGGGAGAGTGAGCCAATTCGGTTTCACCTCCCTCCCTCACCGGGAAGACTGGCATCAAAACAAGCAGGTTCGCAACTTAAATTGTTTGTTGTTTTTTTTTAATTTTGCCCTATTCCTCCAACCCAGTGTTTTTCAGTGAACCGACTGCGGTCCAGAACAAACAGCCAGATCATCGGCAAGTGCAGGGAATTGCACACTGGAAGGAGAGTTTACACAATCTGCTGTGAAAGGAGCACCAAGTTACCCCCAGCTAATAATGGCAAGCGACTTTCCCGATGGCTGCTTACGCCTGATCTGCCGAGGTTCAGCACGCTGGTTTAAAGGCGGGTGGGGGGGGGGGGGTCTCTGTGACAGAAGACTCCCTCGGCGGAGGGTGGACGAGGCCAGACCAGCGACACCTCCCATCCGGGCCCCTCAGCTCGGAAGGGAAACGAAGCAGCTCCCTCGTCAGCCGATCGGCCCAACTCCAAGCCAGCCACCGGTCCGAGCGGTCCCCCACCCCCCCCCCCCCTCCCTTGCTCGAGCACCGCAACGCGATCCACCGTTCACGGAGATCAGGGCTGACCTTTCCCCCACGCTCTCTCCCCCGTACCCCCTTGGTGCTTTTGCTATCGAGAAAGCCATCGATCCCAGTCCTGGACATGCTCACTGACTGAGTCTCCACAGCGCTCTGGGGGGAGAGAATCCCAAAGACGAAATTCCTCCTCATCTCAGCCCTAAGTGGCCGGCTGTCATGAAGACATTAATGTGCATAATATTTTGGAAAATGTATTTCTCTTAAAATAGAGGTTTCGTCTGTGTGGTGAGGTGTGTGTGTGTGTGTGTGTGTGTGTGTCTCAGTTGGATTAAAGCCAGCCAGGCTGGGTGCGTTGCTATGTACTAGTTTTGAGATGTTAACAGAGGTAGAGGGTGTATTTGCATTTTTTGAATAGCGCATTCAAGGAGTGGGGGTGAAATCTGACACCTAGCTAGCAGCTACCAAGCAATATGTTTATATTACGAATAAAATTGGTACTGTGAAAGGGGTTTCATTGTTAGAGAGATTTAGTTCAGAGACTGGTGATACGATGAGAATTTACATTCAATGGTGGGGGGGGGTGGTAGGTATAACTTCAGCAGTTCTCGGGTGTGCAGAGCAGAGGCAACATGAGGTCAAAAAGCAGCTGTAAACCTCCAACTGGCTCCACAGGAACCAAAGTGAAGAGAACCTCATTATGAATTTGTAAGGTGAAATTGCTTTGCCTGGTGCTTTGGTTCAGTCCGTGGGTTGCTGTTAACTTAATGGAGATTGGTTTGGGAATTTGTTAAAAGTGCTTGGACCCCGTTAATGATCCACCCGCCTAACCGACAGAGCTGGAAAGACTGTGGGGTGCTCAGCGGCAGGAAATGGAAGTCCCTCCCTGCCGATCGCCACGCTCCCACTGTCAGGGAAAGGACTGACTACGTGAATGGGCCAGCGGCGTAGGGTTCAGGTCGCTGGACCCATACGACTGGAGACAAGAGGAGGAGGAAGAGGCCCCAAGTCCTGCTCCGCCATTTGATAAGGTCACAACTGATCTGGTTGTGGTCTTACTCCACTTTCCTGTCTGTCTCCCAGCCCCCCCCCCCCCTCCCCCATAACCCTCGACTCCCTCGTCCATCAACAATCCTTCGAACTCAGCCTTGAATATATCCAATGACCCGGCACCCCCTCTGCTCTCCCAGGAAGAGAATTCCACAGACTGGTGGCCCTCAGAGATGGTGGCCCTCAGAGATGGAGAGAGAGAGAGAGAGAGAGAGAAATTCCCTTCACCTCTGTCTGATGTGGGAGACCCCCTCGTTTTCAAACTGTGTCCCCGAGCGTTTAGTCTCCCCCCACAAGAGGAAACATCCTCTCTGCGTTCACCCTGTCCAACCCTCCTCCTTCCAAGGTCTTATATCTTTCAATAACATCACCTTTCAATCTCCTAAACTCCAGTGGGTACAGGCCTCGCCCTGTCAACCTTCCCTCATAAGACAAACCCCCTCATCCTGGAAATCAGTCAAGGAACCTTCCCTGAACGGTCTTCCAACACCGTTACGTCCTTCCTTAAGTAAGGAGACCTCTACTGCACCCAGTGCTCCAGATGTGGTCTCACCAGTGCCCTGGACAACTGGAACATGACCCTCCCTACTTTACATATTCCAAATCCCTTGCAATAAACACCAACAGTCCATGTGCCTTCTTCATCACTTGCTGTGTCTGCACACTAACTTCTCGTGGGTTCACGGACCAGGACGCCCAGATCCCTCCGCACCGGCGCGTTCTGCAGTCTCTCTTCCATTTACACAAGCCTCGGCTTTTTTATTCCTCCTGTCAAAGTGCAGACGTTTCGCGTGTTCCCTCACTGTGCTCCCCGTCTGCTAAATCTTTGTCCGCTCGCTTAACCTGCCTCCGTCCTTTGCCGACCCCCTTGTGTCCTCTCCGTGGCTTTACCGTCCTCCTTCCCTTTGTGCGGTGAGTGAATTTAGCTCCCATACGTTCAGTCCTCTTCATCCCAAATTATTAACGTATGTTGTAAGTAGTTGAGATCCCAGCACTGATCCTGTGGGACTCCACTGCTTATGGTTTATCAACACAAAAATGACCCATTTTTTGCAACTCTCCCTAACTCTGGGGCAAAACTTCAGTCACCATGGGCAACAGAACGTCGAGCATTCGAATTCGGAAGCAGGAGTAGGCCACTCAGCCCCTCGAGCCCTGCTCCCCCACATTCTATACGATCCTGGCTGATCCGATTGTCACCTCAAACCCACGTTCCCCGTCGTCCCCTCCCCTTTAACCTTTCACCCCCGTTGTGAACCAAGAATCTATCCACCTCCTGTCTTAACAATATGCAGAGACTCTGCTTCCCCCGCCTCTGAGGGAGAGACTTCCAAAGTCTCACCAGCCTCTGGGAGAAAACATTTCACCTCATCTCCGTCCTAAATGGTGGGTGACCCCCTTATTTTAACCAGTGACCCCCCACCCCCCCACCCACCCCCTCCCCCTCCCCCGCCCCCGCCCTGAGTTCTAGATTCTCCCACAAGAGGAAACATTCTCTCCACATCCACCCGGTCCAAAACCCCCTCAAGGGTCCTTCAAGGTCTCAATCCCGTCGCCTCTCTCGCTCTTCTAAACTCCGGCGGGTACGAGCCTAACCTGTCCAGCCTTTCCCCACGAGACAACCCACCCGTTCCTGGGATGAGTCCGGCAAACCTTCTCCGAACGGCCTCCCAACCCAGTTACGTCCTTCCTTAAATAAGGAGACCTGTACTGCACCCAGTGCTCCAGACGTGGTCTCACCAGTGCCCTGGACAACTGGAGCAGGACCTCCCTACTTCTGTATTCAATCCCCCCTCCCAATAAATGATAACGTCCGCTTCACTTTCCTAATTACCAGTCGTACCCGCGCACTCACCTTTCATGATTCGTGCACTGGGACGCCCAGATCCCTCTGCACCTCAGAGCTCTGCAACCGCTCGCCGTTCAGATAATAAGCTCCCCGTGTCTCTCACTCTTCCTGCCCACCCCTCCCCAACCCCCGCCCACCCCACGTCCCCACCCCAGCCCACCCCCCCTCCTCACCCCCCGCCCCACCTCCCACCCCCACCCCCTCCCCGCCAAGTGGACAGTTTCACACTGTCCCACCTCAGGCGCCAACCGCCGGATCTTCTTTGCCCACCTCCCCCCCCCACTCCCACCCCCACCCTGGCGGACCCTTTCGGGATTGCCCCTTGGTTTTTTTTTTTCACACGCCGTCTTTCCGCCGAGGCATTTTGTTCATCGCCGGGCACCCTGACGGTCCCCGAAAGCAATCGGGCTGCAACGTGGGCTGAATGGGTTTGAGGGTGAGCGCCCAGAAGCGGACCCTTGCCAGCAAAGACCGCCGGAGCCGGGCCGGGGATTCGAACCCTCGACCCTCTGCGCCCCAGGCGAGAACCCTACCGCTGGACCACAGAGCGAAGGGAATCTGCGCAGCCGCAGTAAAAGCCCTCGCCCGCCGCCGTGTCGGAAAGGCAGGAGGAGTCCGGCGCCCCCCGGCCCGCCCCCCCCGCCCCGGCCCCCGCCCCCCACCAGGCCCCGCCCACCCCCAACCTCACAAAGACCTTGGCGAATTGGAGCTCATCTCCCCCGCCGTGTCGGAAAGGTAGGAGGAGTCCGCACCCCCCGGCCACGCCCCCCCACCAGGCCCCGCCCCCCACCAGGCCCCGCCCCCCACAACCTCACAGAGAGCTTGGCCAATTGGGGGGGTCACCTACCCGCCGTGTCGGAAAGGTAGGAGGAGTCCGGCCCACGGCCCGCCCCCCCCAGACCCCGCCCCCCACCAGGCCCCGCCCCCCCCAACTTCACAGAGACAATTGGGGTTCATCTACCCCGCCGTGTCGGAAAGGTAGGAGGAGTCCGCCCCCCGGCCCCCAGGCCCCGCCCCCAGGCCCCGCCCCCCAGCCCCGGCCCCGCCCCAACCTCACCGTGACCTTGGCGAATTGGGGGTCATCTGTCCCAAGGCGGTCAACCCGGACTCTTTTTTTTGTACAGTCTGAGCAGAGGAAAATGGTTTGACTTCAGGTGGAAGCCGGAAAACGGCGGGGTTTAAATTTTTAATCACGGATTTATTTAAAAAAAAGCAACCATCGGAGGACGAAAAGTCGTTGGTCGCCAGTGCGCCTGCGTCGAGTGGGGTGAGTGGGTGGGGGGGGGGAGGGGGTGTAAGCGCTAAGGCCCATGGAGAGAGTTAGAAGCTCATTTTTTTTTTAATATAGGACGACTTTTCTGCAAAAAAAAAAACCCCGCAGGAAAGTCTCACAAAGGTTCAGCTTGACGAACAGCTTTTAGTGGTGCGGCGTGAAGGAAGCGACGCGGGGGGGGGGTTGGAAGGAACATAAAAGATGGCGGAGGCGCTGCCTGAAGCCCGGTCGAAGGCGCGGGGGGGGGGGGGAAAATGATGCCAGCACTGTACGTCACTTCCGTCGACCTCCGCGAGTATACGTAGGGGTGGGTGGGTGGGTGGAGCGGCGGTAAAATCAAAGATGGGCCGCCGCCCACTTGGACTCAGAAGCCGGGCGCCCGGTGGGGGGGGGGCCGGGTGACATCATAGAGCGGCGACGGCGGGGGTAGTATCAAAGATGGCGCTGCTGCTGCTAAGGTCAGTGAGGGGTGGAGGCTGTCAACTCCTTCTCATTGTCGCGTTGCTTTTTATTGCAACATCTTTATTTTAATTCCTTTTTTGGCGGGGGGCATATTTAACCCCAGGGATTTAAAATCATCTGATAAAGGGACACAGGGGAGGCAGTTGCATGAGTTCATATTGGCCAATGAGACATTTAATGGGATTTATTTCCAGAGGAAGTTGCAGATTTAATGACAGGCGAAGGGAGGGGGGGGGAGGGGGAGGGGGAGGGGGAGGGAATCTCCCCCAAACCCTCTCATGACCTTTTAGTCTAAACAAGCTTTCCGCCTTCGCTCGTCAGGACCGTTCGCAAGGACGCCCGTATTTTGCAAAGGGAACAACAATTTACACTGCATGGGAAGAGAGTCGGTTGGCAGGGAGGGATGGGGGCGGAGGGGAGGGGGGGGGAGGGGGTGGGAAATCTCCCCCAAACCCTCTCATGACCTTTTAGTCTAAACAAGCTTTCCGCCTTCGCTCGTCAGGACCCTTCGCAAGACAACCGTATTTTGCAAAGGGAACAACAATTTACACTGCATGGGAAGAGAGTCGGTTGGGATGGGGGGGGGGAGGGGGTTGGGAAAAATCTCCCCAAACCCTCTCATGACCTTTTAGTCTAAACAAGCTTTCCGCCTTCGCTCGTCAGGACCGTTCGCAAGGACGCCCGTATTTTGCAAGGGAACAACAATTTACACTGCATGGGAAGAGAGTCGGTTGGGATGGGGGGGGGAGGGGGTTGGGAAAAAATCTCCCCCAAACCCTCTCATGACCTTTTAGTCTAAACAAGCTTTCCGCCTTCGCTCGTCAGGACCGTTCGCAAGTGACGCCCGTATTTGCAAAGGGAACAATAATTTACACTGCATGGGAAGAGAGTCGGTTTGCGATGGGGGGGAGGGGGGAGGGGGGGAAAATCTCCCCAAACCCTCTCATGACCTTTTAGTCTAAACAAGCTTTCCGCCTTCGCTTGTCAGGACCGTTCGCAAGGACACCCGTATTTTGCAAAGGGAACAACAATTTACACTGCATGGGAAGAGAGTCGGTTGGCAGGGAGGGATGTGGGGGGGGGGGGGGGGGGGCGGGGAGGGGAGGGGAGGGGGGGTGCTCTGATTGGTAGAGAGACGTCGCCACGGGGAATGCGCCCGTCGCCTGGGGACTGAATTTGACCGTCGACTCTGCCCAGCGTCGTTTGAAGTTTTGAACCAGGCTCGGCTCGGCTCAGCTTGGCTTGGCGCTCACTGGCCGAGGCATCGCCCCGAGGATATGAACCATCGAATGGCTGGCCGCTTGTACACCTGTTCCAGCTAAACGTGTTCCTGCTGCCTGCAAGGAACAGGGCCGTTTGTATTAATGACGTGCAGCTCCTGGTGTAGGAAGGTGCGCCGCCCGGTGAGCCCAGCTGACCACCTTAAATTGGTTGTCAGCGTAACTCTTAGCGCACTGAGGATTACTCGCTAATGTTGTCCAATCGCGGAATCACATCAAATGTTGGAGACTTTTGCAAGCGCGGTCTGGTTGGGTATGGTCAGCACCCTGCCTGTTGGGACCAGGCGAGGTACAGATAACACCTTGCGTGACTTTTCAGCCCAATATACTCATCCCCGTCCACTCCATTGTCAAAGGATGGAGTTTCAGAATCTGAATCTCCAATGTAAACTGTCATACAATTCTCTTCACTCATTCATGGATGGTATTTATTGCCCATCCCTAACTGCCCCCTTGAGAAGGTGGTGGTGAGTTGCCTTCTTGAGCCGCTGCAGTCCATGTGGTGCAGGTACACCCACAGAGCTGTTAGGGAGGGAGTTCCAGGATTTTGTTCCTGTGGTGCAGGTACACCCACAGAGCTGTTAGGGAGGGAGTTCCAGGATTTTGTTCCTGTGGTGTAGGTACACCCACAGAGCTGTTAGGGAGGGAGTTCCAGGATTTTGTTCCTGTGGTGTAGGTACACCCACAGCGCTGTTAGGGAGGGAGTTCCAGGATTTTGTCCCTGTGGTGTAGGTACACCCACCGTGCTGTTAGGGAGGGAGTTCCAGGACTTTGACCCAGCGACAGTGAAGGAACGATCGATATATTTCCAAGTCAGGATGGTGAGTGACTTGGAGGGGAACTTCCAGGTGGTGGTGTTCCCCATCTATCTGCTGCCCTTGTCCTTCTAGATGGTAGTGGTCGTGGGTTTGGAAGATGCTGTCGAAGGAGCCTTGGTGAGTTCCTGCAGTGCATCTTGTAGATGGTACACACACTGCTGCTACTGTGTGTCGGTGGCGGAGGGAGTGAATGTTTGTGGATGGGGTGCCAATCAAGCGGGGCTGCTTTGTCCTGGACGGTGTCGAGCTTCTTGAGTGTTGTGGGAGCTGCACTTATCCAGGCAAGTGGGGAGTATTCCATCACACTCCTGAATTGTGCCTTGTAGATGGTGGACAGGCTTTGGGAGTCAGGAGGTGAGGTACTCACCGCAGGATTCCCAGTCTCTGACCTGCTCTTGTAGCCACAGTATTTATATGGCTGGTCCCAGTTCAGTTTCTGGTCAATGGTAACCCCAGGATGTTGTTAGTGGGGGATTCAGTGGTGGTAATGCCATTGACCATGAAGGGATGATGGTTGGATTCTCTCTTGTTGAAGATGGTTATTGCCTGGCACTTGTGTGGCGTGAATGTTACTTACCACTTGTCAGTCCAAGCCTGGATATTGTCCAGGTCTTGCTGCATTTGGACATGGACTGCTTCAGTATCTGAGGAGTGGTGAATGGTGC
>JANJGN010001460.1:0-5000 GCA_026770705.1 Isurus oxyrinchus
CACCCCATCCAAACCCCACCCCACCCCATCCAACCAAACCCACCGCATCCAACCCCAACCCCACCCCATCCAACCCACCCCATCCAACATCCCACCCCACGCCATCCAACCCCCGCACCCCATCCAACCCCAACCCCACCCCATCCAACACCCCACCCCTTCCCATCCAACCCCCCCAGCCCATCCAACACCCCACCCCATCCAACACCCCACCCCACCCATCCAAAACACCACCCCATCCAACCCCAACCCATCCAACACCCCACCCCACCCCATCCAACCCCCCCACCCCATCCAACACCCCACCCCACCCCATCCAAAACACCACCCCATCCAACCCCACCCCATTCAACACCCCACCCCATCCAACCCCCCCCACCCCATCCAACCCAACTCCACCCATCCAACCCCACCCAACCCATCCAAACCCAAGCCACCCCATCCAACCCCAACCCACCCCATCCAACCCCCAACCCACCCCATCCAACCCCCAACCCCACCCCATTCAACACCAACCCCACCCATCCAACACCCCACCCCACCCCATCCAAAACCCCCAGCCCATCCAAACCCCCCCCTCCCCATCCAACACCCCACCCCACCCCATCCAACACACCACCCCATCCAACCCCAACCCATCCAACACCCCACCCCACCCCATCAAACCCAACCCCACCCCATCCAACCCCAAACCACCCCATCCAACCCCACCCCACCCCATCCAAACCCAACCACACCCCATCCAACCCCACCCCACCCCATCCAAACCCAACCCACCCCATCCAACCCCACCCCACCCCATACAACCCCACCCCACCCCATCCAACCCCACCCCACCCCATCCAACCCCACCCTAACACATCCAACCCAACCCCACCCCATCCAACCTCCAACACCACCCCATCCAACCCCACCCCACCCCATTCAACCCCAACCCACCCCATCCAACCCCAACCCCACCCCATCCAACCCCAACCCCACCCCATCCAACCCCAACACACCCATCCAACCCCACCCACACCCCATCCAACCCCACAAAATCCAACACCCCACCCCATCCAACCCCAACCCCACCCCATCCAACCCCACCCCATCCAACATCCCACCCACGCCATCCAACCCCCCCACCCCATCCAACCCCACCCACCCTATCCAAACCGAACTCACCCCATCCAAACCCCAACCCACCCATCCAACCCCAACCCAGCCCATCCAACCCCCCACCCCATCCTACCCCAACCCCACCCCTACCAAACCCCAAACCCACCCCAAACCATGCAACCTCCCACCCCACCCCATCCAACCCAACCCCACCCCATCCAACACCAACCCCACCCCATCCAACCCCCCACCCCATCCAACCCCAACCCCACCCCATCCAACCCCAACCCCACCCCACCCATCCAACCCCCCATCCCACCCCATCCATTCCCAACCCCACCCATCCGAACCCCCAAATCCCCATCCAACCCCCACCCCCACCCCATCCAACCCAACCCCACCCATCCAACCCCACTCACCCATCCAACCCCCACCCCACCCCATCCAAACCCCAACCCACCCCATCCAACCCCAACCCACCCCATCCAACCCCCCCACCCCATCCAACCCCAACCCCACCCCATCCAACCCCAACCCCACAACACCCCATCCAACCCCCCACCCCACCACATCCAACCCAACCCCACCCCATCCAACCCCCCCACCCCCCCCCATTCACCACCCACCCCCCCACCCCATCCAACCCCACCAACCCCCCCATTCACCACCCACCCCAACCCCATCCAACCCCACCCACCCTATCCAAACCGAACTCACCCCATCCAACCCCCACCCCACCCCATCCAAACCCCAACCCACCCCATCCAACCCCAACCCAGCCCATCCAACCCCCCACCCCATCCTACCCCCAACCCCACCCCTACCAAACCCCAAACCCACCCCAAACCATGCAACCTCCCACCCCACTCCATCCAACCCCAACCCCACCCATCCAACACCCCCCATCCAATCCCCACCCCCACACCATCCAACCCCACCACACCCTATCCAACCCCAACCCACCCCATCCAACCCCCACCCCACCCCATTCAACCCCCACCCCATCCAACCCCCACCCCACCCCATCCAACCCCAACCCCAACCCATCCAACCCCAACCCCACCCACGCCATCCAACCCCCCATCCCACCCCATCCATTCCCAACCCCACCCCATCCAACCCCCCCAACTCCCCATCCAACCCCCACCCCCACCCCATCCAACCCCACCCCACCCCATCCAACCCCAACTCACCCCATCCAACCCCCACCCCACCCCATCCAAACCCCAACCCACCCCATCCAACCCCAACCCACCCCATCCAACCCCCCACCCCATCCAACCCCAACCCCACCCCATCCAACCCCAACTCCACAACACCCCATCCAACCCCCCACCCCACCACATCCAAACCCAACCCCACCCCATCCAACCCCCCCACCCCCCCATCCAACCCCCACCCCCACCCCATGCAACCCCACCCACCCTATCCATCCCCAACTCACACCATCCAACCCCCACCCACCCCATCCAAACCCCAACCCACCCCATCCAACCGCAACCCAGCCCATCCATCCCTCCACCCCATTCAACACCAACCCCACCCCAAACCATCCAAACTCCCACCCCACCCCATCCAACCCTAACCCCCACCCCATCCAACCCCAACCCCCACCCCATCCAACCCAACCCCCACCCCATCCAACCGCCTTCCCACCCCATCCAACCCCCACCCCACCCCATCCAAACCCCAACCCACCCCATCCAACCCCAACCCCACCCCATCCAACACCCAACCCCACCCCATCCAACCCCAACGCCACCCCATCCAAACCACCCACCCCATCCAACCCCAACCCCACCCCTCCCCATCCAAACCCAACCCCACCCCATCCTACACCAACCCCACTCCATCCAACCCCCCCACCCCCACCCCATCCAACCCCAACTCACCCCCATCCAACCCCAACCCACCCCATCCAAACCCAACCCCACCCCATTCAACCCCCCACCCCACCTCATCCTACCCCAACCCCACCCCATCCAACACCCAGCCCACCCCATCCAACCCCCACCCCCACCCCATCCAACCCACCCCACCCCATCAAACACCCCAACCCCACCCCATCCAACCCCACCCCACCCCATCCAACCCCCCAACCCCAACCCATCCAACCCCCACCCACCCCATCCAACCCCCAACCCCACCCCATCCAAACCCAACCCCACCCCATCCAAACCCCACCCCACCCCATCCAACCCTCCAACCCCACCCCATCCAAGCTACCAACCCCACCCCATCCAAACCCAACCGCACCCCATCCAACCCCAACCCCACCCCTCCAACCCCAACCCACCCCATCCAGCCCCAACCCCACCCCAACCAACATCAACCCCACCCCATCCAACACCAACCCACCCCATCCAACCCCAACACACCCCATCCAACCCCACAAAATCCAACACCCCACCCCATCCAAACCCCACCCCACCCCATCCAACCAAACCCACCGCATCCAACCCCAACCCCACCCCATCCAACCCCACCCCATCCAACATCCCACCCCACCCCATCCAACATCCCACCCCACGCCATCCAACCCCCCCACCCCATCCAAACCCAACCCCACCCCATCCAACACCCCACCCCTTCCCATCCAACCCCTCCAGCCCATCAACCCCCCCACCCCATCCAACCCCCCTACTCACCCCATCCAACCCCCCACCCCACCTCATCCAAACCCCCCACCCCACCTCATCCAACCCCCCCACCCCACCCCATCCAACCCCCACCCAAACCCTTCCAACCCCCACCCAAACCCTTCCAACCCCCCCACCCCACCCCAAACTCAACCTATAAACAATGAAAGTCGGACAACACAGGTCCACTTGAGGTTGATCGGATTAACCTCCCGTCCGACAGACGGCAGCTTTAACAGTGCGGCGCTCCCTCAGCACTGACCCTCCGACAGTGTGGCGCTCCCTCAGCACTGACCCTCCGACACTGCGGCTCTCCCTCAGCGCTGACCCTCCGACAGTGCGGCTCTCCCTCAGCGCTGACCCTCCGACAGTGTGGCGCTCCCTCAGCACTGACCCTCCGACAGTGCGGCTCTCCCTCAGTGCTGACCCTCCGACAGTGCGGCACTCCCTCAGTAATGACCCTCTGACAGTGCGGCGCTCCCTCAGCACTGACCCTCCGACAGTGCGGCACACCCTCAGCACTGACCATCCGACAATGCGGCGCTCCCTCAGCGCTGACCCTCCAACAATGTGGTGCTCCCTCAGCACTGACCCTCCCACAGCACGGCGCTCCCTCAGCACTGACCCTCTGACAGTGCGGCTCTCCCTCAGCACTGACCCTCCGACAGTGCGGCGCTCCCTCAGCACTGACCCTCCGACAGTGCGGCTCTCCCTCAGCACTGACCCTCCCACAGTGCGGCTTTCCCTCAGCGCTGACCCTCCCACAGTGCGGCTCTCCCTCAGCACTGACCCTCCCACAGTGCGGCTCTCCCTCAGCACTGACCCTCTGACAGTGCGGCGCTCCCCTCAGCACTGACCCTCCCACAGTGCGGCGCTCCCTCAGCACTGACCCTCCGACAGTGTTGCCTAGATTATTGGCTCAAAGCCCTAGAGTAGGGATGTTTGATGGTTCCAAGGAGTGGTGAAGATGAGAAGCGATAGTGAGAGACACTGAGAATCTCCTCCCCATTAACCACTGATCAGCCCGACAGTTAAATGTCATTCACAGACACAACCTGCACACTTATCAAACAGAGATAAAGGAACTTCTCAGGAATCTCCCTCTCTCTCTCATTCTGTCACTCTCTCTCTCTCTTCCTCGCTCTTTCTCTCACTCTTCTGTCTCAGTCTCTATCGCTCTCTCTCGGTCTTCTGTCTCTCTGTATCTCTCTGTCCTTTTCTCGTCCTTTTCTCTCTCTCTATTTCTGCCTGTCTCTCTCT
>JANJGN010001460.1:7500-12500 GCA_026770705.1 Isurus oxyrinchus
AGATAGACAGACAGAGAGAGAGAGAAACAGAGAGGGACAGCGAGAGGTTGAGAGAAAGAGAGAGAGATAGAGAGACAGACAGGGAGAGACAGAGAAAGACAGAGTGAGAGACAGACAGAGAGAGACACAGAGAGAGAGAGAGAGAAAAAACAGAGTGAGAGAGAGACTGGGAGAGACACAGAGAGAGAGACAGAGACAGAAACAGAGAGAGAGAGTTGAGAGAGAGAGACAGAGAGAGACAAAGAGAGAGTGAGACAGAGAGAAAAACAGAGAGAGAAAGAGAAAGAGAGAGACAGAGAGAGAGAGATGGAGATAGAGACAGAGACAGAGAGAGAAAGAGAAACAGAGAGAGAGAGACAGAGAGAGAGGCACCGACAGAGAGAGGGAGAGAGAGAAACAAAGAGAGAGGAGGAGACAGAGAGAGAGAGAGAAAAAAGAGAGAGAGAGAGAGGCAAGGGAGAGAGAGAAACAGAGAGAGAGAGAAAAACTGAGTGAGAGGGAGAGAAAGAGACAGAGAGAGAGACAGAGAGAAACAGCGAGAGAGAAAGAGAGAGAGACAGAGAGAGGGAGAGAGAAATAGAGAGATAGACAGAGAGAGTGAGAGAAACAGAGAGAGACAGCGAGAGGTAGAGAGAAAGACAGAGAGAGAGCCAGAGCGAGAGAGAGAGAAACAGAGAGAGAGAGCGGAGAGAGAGCGAGACAGAGAGACAAAGGGAGAGACAGAGAGAGAGAGAGAGAGAAAAAAACAGAGAGAGAGAGAGAGAAACATAGAGAGACAGAGAGAGGGAGAGAGAGAGAGAGACTGAGAGAGAGAAAAACCGAACGAAAGAGAGACAGAGAGAGAGACAGAAACAGAGAGAGAGGTACAGAGATAGAGAGAGAGAGAGACAGAGAAACAGAGTGAGAGAGAGACAGGGAGAGAGACAGAGAGAGACAGAGATAGTGGGAGAGAGAGAGAGACAGAGAGAGAATGAGACAAACAGAGAGAGAGAGACAGAGAGAGACAGAGAAAGAGACAAAGAGAGACAGAGACAGAGAGAGAGCGAGAGAGAGAGAAACAGAGAGAAAGAGAGAGACAGAGAGAGATAAAGAGAGACAGACAGAGGGAGAGAGAGTGACAGAGACAGACAGAGACAAAGAGAGGGAGTCAGAGCGAGAGACAGAGAGAAACAAAGAGAGACAGAGAGAGAGAGAGAAACAGAGAGAGAGAGAGGGGGAAACAGAGAGAGAGACAGACAGAGACAGAGAGAGGCAGGGGAGAGAGACAGAGAGAGACAAAGAGAGACAGAGACAGAGAGAGAGAAACAGAGAGAGAGAGAGGGAAACAGAGAGAGACAGACAGAGACAGAGAGAGGCAGGGGGAGAGAGACAGAGAGAGAGAGATGGAGAGAGTTAGAGAGATAGAGACAGAGAGAGAAACAGTGGAAGAGACAGAGAGAGAATAAGACAAACAGGGAGAGAGAGAGATAGACAGACAGAGAGCGAGAGAGAGAGAAACAGAGAGAAGGAGAGAGATAGAGAGAGATAGAGAGACAGACAGAGAGAGATAGAGAGAGACAGAGAGAGGGAGACAGTAAGTGACAAAGACAGAGAGAGGGAGACAGAGCGAGAGACAGAGAGACAGAGAGAGAGAAACAGAGAGAGATAGAGCAACAGAGAGAGAGAGAGAGAGACGGACAGAGACAGAGAGAGGGGGGAGAGAGAGAGACAGAGAGAGTTAGAAAGACAGAGAGATTTAGGGAGACAGAGAGAGAGAGGGACAGAGAAAGACAGAGAGACAGAGAAACAGCAAGAGAGACAGACATAGAGAAAGAGAGAGACAGGGAAAGAGAGATAAAGAGTGAGAGACAGAGAGAGAGAAAGCTAGACAGAGAGAGAGAGAAACGGAATGAGAGAGAAAGAGAGAGATAGCGAGAGAGAAATAGAGAGAGATAGAGAGAGAGAGAGACAGAGAGACAGGGAAACAGAGAGACAGGGAGACAGACATGGAGAAAGAGAGAGAGAGAAACAGAGAGTGAGAGAAACAGAGAGACAGAGAGACAGAGAGAGAGGGAGACAGAGAGAGATTCAGAGAGAGGGAGACAGAGAAAGAGAGAAACAGAGAGAGAGAGACAGCGACAGCGAGAGATAGAGAGAAAGAGAGATAGAGAGGGAAACAGAGTGAGAGACAGATAGAGGGAGAAACAGAGAGAGAAACAGAGCGAGGGAGAGACAGACAGAGAGCAGAGAGAGAGAGAGAGAGAAAAACAGAGCGAGAGAGGGACAGAGAGAGAGACTGGGAGAGACACAGAGAGAGTGACAGAAGCAGAGAGAGGTACAGAGATAGAGAGAGAGAGAGAGAGACAGAGAGAGAAATAGAGAGCGAGAGAGAGAGACAGAGAGATAAACAGAGAGAGATGGAGAGAGAGGACTGAGAAAGAGAGAGAGACAGAGAGAGAGAAACAGAGAGAGAGAAAGAGAGAGAGAAGAGAGAGAGAGAAAGGGAGAGAGAGAGACAGCGAGAGCAACAGAGAGAGAGACAGAGAGAGAGAGAGAAAAACAGAGTGAGAGAGAGACAGAGAGAGAGATTGGGAGAGACACAAAGAGAGAGATAGAAACAGAGAGAGAGGTACAAAGATAGAGAGAGAGAAACAGTGAGAGAGAGAGAAAGACAGAGACAGAGAGAGAGAGACAGAGAGACAGGAGAGAGAGAGACAGAGAGACAGAGAGAGAGATGGAGAGAGCTAGAGAGAGAGAGAGACAGCGAGAGAATCAGTGGGAGAGACAGAGAGATCAAGAGACAGAAACAGACAGAGAGAGAGACAGAGAGAGAGGTAGAAACAGAGAGAGAAACAGAGCGAGAGACAGAGAGATCAAGAGACAGAAACAGAGAGAGAGAGAGATAGACAGAGAGAGAGACAGAGAGATAGATAGAAACAGAGAGAGAGAGACAGAGAGAGAGAAACAGAGCGACAGAGAGACAGAGAGAGAGAGACAGACAGAGAGAGAGACAGAGAGAGAGAGAGACAGAGAGAGAGACAGAGAGAGAGAGAGACAGAGAGAGAGACAGAGAGAGAGAGACAGAGAGAGAGACAGACAGAGAGAGAGACAATCAGAGACACAGAGAGAGAGACAGACAGAGAGAGAGACAGAGAGAGAGAGGAACAGAGAAGGAGAGACAGAGAGAGAGAGACAGAGAGAGAGAGACAGAGAGAGAGAGAGGGACAGAGAGAGAGAGAAACAGAGACAGAGAGAGAGAGAGACAGAGAGAGAGAGACAGAGAGAGAGACAGACAGAGAGAGAGACAATCAGAGACACAGAGAGAGAGAGAGACAGAGAGAGAGTGCGGGAGACAGAGTGAGAAATAGAGAGAAAGAGAGAGGCAGAGAGTGAGACAGAAAAACAGAGAGAGAGAGAGAGGGATGGAGAGCGAAACAGAGCGAGAGTGAGACAAAGAGAGAGACAGAGCAAGAGACAGAGAGATAAAGACAGAGAGAGAGACAGAGGGAGAGAGAGACAGAGAGTGAGACAGAGAGAGAGAGAGAAAGACAGACACACAGAGAGAGAGACAGAGAGAGAGAGACAGACAGAAAGATAGAGAGAGCGAGAGAGAGAGACAGAGACAGAGAGAGGGAGAGGGAGAGAGAAAAAAGAGAGGATTGACAGAGAGAGAGAGAAACAGAGAGAGAGAGTGGGAGAGATAGAGAGAGTCAGAGAGAGTCAGAGAGAGACAGACAGAGAGAAGGACAGAGGGTAAAACAGAGAGAGAGTAAAACAGAGAGAGAGAGACAGAGAGCAGAGAAACAGCGAGAGAGACAGAAGGAGAGAGAGAAACAGAGAGAGAGAAACAGAGCAAGAGAGACAGAGTGTGAGATAGAAAGAGACAGAGAGAGACAGAGGGAGGGAGAGAGTGACAGGAAAGAGAGAGGGAGGGAGACAGACAGAGAGAGAGTGATAGAGAAAAGCAGCAAGAGAGAGAGAGACAGAGACAGAGAGAGAGAGACAGAGAGACAGAGAGAGGGAGAGGGAGAGAGAAAAGAGAGATAGACAGAGAGATGGAGAGAGCTAGAGAGAGAGAGAGACAGCGAGAGAATCAGTGGGAGAGACAGAGAGATCAAGAGACAGAAACAGAGAGAGAGACAGAGAGAGAGACAGAGAGGAGAGACAGAGAGAGAGACAGAGAGAGAGACAGAGAGAGAGACAGAGAGAGAGACAGAGAGAGAGACAGAGAGAGAGATAGAAACAGAGAGAGAGAGACAGAGAGAGAGAAACAGAGTGAGAGAGAGACAGAGAGAAACAGAGAGAGGGAGAGAGAGAGGGACAGAGAGAAAGAGAGAGAAACAGAGTGAGAGAGAAGGACAGAGAGAGACAGAAACAGAGAGAGAGAGATAGAGAGAGAGAAACAGAGCGACAGAGAGAGAGAGAAACATTGAGAGACAAAGAGAGACACAGAGAGAGAGAGATAGAAACAGAGAGAGACAGAGAGAGTGAGAGAGAGAAAGAGAGAAACAGAAAAACAGAGCAAGTGAGAGAGACAGACAGAGACAGAGAACAGATAGAGAGACTGAATGAGAGAGATAGAGACAGAAAGAAGGGAGAAAGCGAGAAAATGAGAGGGAATGAGAGAAACAGAGAGAGATGAACAGAGAGAGAGAAAGAAACAGAGAGTCAGAGAGAGGAGAGAAACAGAGAGAGAGAGACAGAGAGAGAAACAGAGAGGGAGAGAGATAAACTGAGAGAGAGAGAGAGAGAAGCAGAGAGAGAGACACAGAGAGAGAGAGGAACAGAGAGAGAGAGGAACAGAGAAGGAGAGACAGAGAGAGAGAGAAACAGAGACAGAAAGAGAGACCAGAGAGAGAGAGAGAGGACAGAGAGAGAGAGAGACAGAGAGAGACACACAGAGAGAGAGAGACAGACAGAGAGAGAGACAATCAGAGACACAGAGAGAGAGAGAGACAGAGAGAGAGTGCGGGAGACAGAGTGAGAAATAGAGAGAAAGAGAGAGGCAGAGAGTGAGACAG
>JANJGN010001460.1:27500-30000 GCA_026770705.1 Isurus oxyrinchus
AGAGACAGAGAGAGAGAGAGAGACAAAGAGAGAGAGAGACAGAGAGAGAGAGAGAGACAAAGAGAGAGACAGAGAAAGAGAAACAGAGAGAGAGTGAGAAAGAGAGAGCGAGACAGGGAGAGAGAGAGAGAGAAACAGAGCGAGGGAGAGACAGAGGGAGAGATAGAGAGAGACAGAGATAGAGATTGAGAGAGAACCAGAGAGAGGCAGGGAGAGAGAAACAGAGAGAGAGAGAAAGTGAGAGACGGAGGCAGAGAGAGGGGAGAGAGAGAGAGAAAGACAGACAGAGAGAGAGAGAAACAGAGAGTGAGAGAAACAGAGGGAGACAGTGTCAGGTAGAGAGAGAGAGAGATAGAAACAGAGAGAGAGAGACAAAGAGAGAGACAGAGAGAGAGAAACAGAGAGAGAGAGACAAAGAGAGAGACAGAGAGAGAGAAACAGAGAGAGAGTGAGAAAGAGAGAGCGAGACAGGGAGAGAGAGAGAGAGAAACAGAGCGAGGGAGAGACAGAGAGAGGGAGAGAGAGAGACAGAGAGAGAGTGACAGAGAAAAACAGTGAAAGAGAGAGACAGAGAGAGGAAGAGAGAGAGAGAGAAAGAGAGATAGACAGAGAGACAGAGAGACACGCAGAGCGAGAGAAACATTGAGAGACAAAGAGAGAGACAGAGAGAGAGATAGAAACAGAGAGAGACAGAGAGAGTGAGAGAGAGAGACAGAGTGACAGAGAGAAAGAGAGAGAAACAGAAAAACAGAGCGAGAGAGAGACAGAGAGAAAGAGACAGAGAGAGAGATAGAAACAGAGAGAGAAACAGAGCGAGAGTGAGACAGAGAGAGAGAAACAGAGTGAGAGAGAGACAGAGTGAGAGAGAGACAGAGAGAAACAGAGAGAGGGAGAGAGAGAGGGACAGAGAGAAAGAGAGAGAAACAGAGTGAGAGAGAAGGACAGAGAGAGACAGAAACAGAGAGGGAGAGATAGAGAGAGAGAAACAGAGCGACAGAGAGAGAGAGAAACATTGAGAGACAAAGAGAGACACAGAGAGAGAGAGATAGAAACAGAGAGAGACAGAGAGAGTGAGAGAGAGAAAGAGAGAAACAGAAAAACAGAGCAAGTGAGAGAGACAGACAGAGACAGAGAACAGATAGAGAGACTGAATGAGAGAGATAGAGACAGAAAGAAGGGAGAAAGAGAGAAAATGAGAGGGAATGAGAGAAACAGAGAGAGATGAACAGAGAGAGAGAAAGAAACAGAGAGTCAGAGAGAGGGAGAGAAACAGAGAGAGAGAGAGACAGAGAGAGAAACAGAGAGGGAGAGAGATAAACTGAGAGAGAGAGAGAGAGAAGCAGAGAGAGAGACACAGAGAGAGAGAGGAACAGAGAGAGAGAGGAACAGAGACAGAAAGAGAGACAGAGAGAGAGAGAGACAGAGAGAGAGACAATCAGAGACAGAGAGAGAGAGAGACAGAGAGAGAGTGCGGGAGACAGAGTGAGAAATAGAGAGAAAGAGAGAGGCAGAGAGTGAGACACAGAGAGAGAGAGGAACAGAGAGAGAGAGGAACAGAGACAGAAAGAGAGACAGAGAGAGAGAGAGACAGAGAGAGAGACAATCAGAGACAGAGAGAGAGAGAGACAGAGAGAGAGTGCGGGAGACAGAGTGAGAAATAGAGAGAAAGAGAGAGGCAGAGAGTGAGACAGAAAAACAGAGAGAGAGAGAGAGGGATGGAGAGCGAAACAGAGCGAGAGTGAGACAAAGAGAGAGACAGAGCAAGAGACAGAGAGATAAAGACAGAGAGAGAGACAGAGGGAGAGAGAGACAGAGAGTGAGACAGAGAGAGAGAGAGAAAGACAGACACACAGAGAGAGAGACAGAGAGAGAGACAGACAGAAAGATAGAGAGAGCGAGAGAGAGAGACAGAGACAGAGAGAGGGAGAGGGAGAGAGAAAAAGAGAGATTGACAGAGAGAGAGAGAAACAGAGAGAGAGAGTGGGAGAGATAGAGAGAGTCAGAGAGAGTCAGAGAGAGACAGAGAAAGAGACAGACAGAGAGAAGGACAGAGGGTAAAACAGAGAGAGAGTAAAACAGAGAGAGAGAGACAGAGAGGCAGAGAAACAGAGAGAGAGACAGAAGGAGAGAGAGAAACAGAGAGAGAGAAACAGAGCAAGAGAGACAGAGTGTGAGATAGAAAGAGACAGAGAGAGACAGAGGGAGGGAGAGAGTGACAGGGAAAGAGAGAGGGAGGGAGACAGACAGAGAGAGAGTGATAGAGAAAAGCAGCAAGAGAGAGAGAGACAGAGACAGAGAGAGGGAGAGGGAGAGAGAAAAAGAGAGATAGACAGAGAGACAGAGAGAGAAACAGTGACAGAAACAGAAAGAGAGAGACAAAGAGAGCGTGAGAGAGAGTGAGAGAAACTGAGAGTGACAGAGTGAAACAGAGAGAGACAGGGAGAGAGAGAGAGAAACAATGAGGCAGGGAGAGAGACAGAGAGAGAGACACAGAGAGAGG